>VZQC01006244.1:3159557-3281501 GCA_009823505.1 Rhizomys pruinosus | reverse complement strand
GAGCTGGAACCAACCCAAATGCCCCTCAACTGATGAGTGGATAGAGAAAATGTGGTACATCTACACAATGGAGTTCTATGCAGCAGTAAAGAAAGACGACATCACGAGCTTTGCAGGAAAATGGCTGGAGCTAGAGGACATCATGCTGAGTGAAGTAACACAGTCCCAGAAAAACAAACGACGAATGGTATCCCTCATCTGTGGATGCTAGTGCCAATTACCCAGTTGTAAGTATTTCTTGTGTAGGGCCCCCTGAGCTTCTGTACAAAGCAGTTGGACATAATGCATTTTGGAAACAACAACAACAACAGAAAATACTGCATCAAAGAACTGACTGAAACAGTGAACTTCTGCTCAAAACAGTCAACGTCCCCATGGAAAATATTGAGAAAGACTAAGAGATGGAAAGCATGTTTGGCAGAATGCACGAGCTCTGACGGGGTGGGGGAATGAGCGGGAACACGGGTCTAGATTTGTTAAAAATAAATAAATAAATACAATTAAAAAAAATTATTACTGTCTGGCTGGGAGTATAAGAGTGTTTGTTCATTAAGTATGAGGCCTGAGTCAGGATTTCCAGCACCTATATGAAAAGCTGGGTGGGGTCACCTATACCTTTAACTGCAGTGCTAGGGTTGGAGGTGAGATGAGACTGGAGGATTGCTGAAGCTTGCTGGCCACCAGCCTGTTCCAAAATACCTGGAGCTCCAGTGCAATGAGAAACCCTGTTGCAAAGGAATAAGGTGCAGAGTGGCAAAAGAAGGTTCAGGAGAACAGCAGAAGACCTCCTCTGCCCTCCTCAAGCATGGGCACACCGACCCCCACACACAAATACACACCACACATGCACACATATGTACATGCTTATGCCACACACACACACACACACACACACACACACACACATATATATATATATACACCATACATAAATATATACACAAAAAATACAAACATACACACAATATGCCACACACATGTATAGTCACGTATGTCACACACAAGCACTACACACATATACATGCATATGCCACACACCACATACATATACATGTATGTGACACACATAATTACACACATATGATACACATGTACCACTCACATATACAATTCCACATGCACATATACTATACACATATACACACATGTGCCATTACACACAGTCCACACACACATTTACCATTCACGCATGGACATGCATATGCCAGATGCATACACTACAAACACACACACACACACAAACCTATCACTGCCATGGTAAATATAGGGGTATTGTCATATAACACAGGTGGTCAGCTTGTGCAACAAATGAAAGCATACAATGTTGCTAACACAGCGGTCATTATCACTCCAGTTTAAGAAGCTAATGGGGCAAATGTTTAGGTGTCAAGCACCATGCTCTTGCAGGTCTAAGAAGGTCTCTTTTACCTGGGCCTTTTCTCAGGGTGGCAAGCCATGAGTGGCCCTGAGAGACAAAATAACAGCATCATCAAACTGACCAAAAAGCTTAAGTGTGGTCACCCTCCTGCAAAACAGCCCATTAGCTCTGAAGATGTCCTTCCAGGGAACCAAGGGCTAAGGCAAATTGCCACAAACACACAGGAGGCTCTGGCTACTGCCTTTACGTGAAGTCTTCTATCTCAGACCCAGGAGATCATGTCAATGCCTGCCTGCCTTCTTCACAGTCTGCACAAATCATTGTGATGTGTAAACTACATTATCAAACTTCAGTGTAGACAAAGAGAGCTTGTTAGCTGTTGTTTTTTTCATTTAGTCTGCTAATGTCCAGATAAGTCCTGGACAGACATAGATTTCTTGGGATTTTCTCTATGATTACAGGGAATAACTAAGTAACGATTACTAAACTCTATTTTCCCTCCTAAACAGAAGTATACTGAAAGAAGTGAACTTTTTTCTTTCATTATTTTTCCACTTAATAGTCTACATGAGATCATGAGGTGTCAACCCTATGTCAGTTACTGTACTTGATATCCATAGTCCGCTACAATGCCACCATCCATATTCCACACCTAGGTAAACTGAGGCTTATGGAACTTACATGGAACAAGGTCAGAAGGTCAGATCAGTTGGCCGTATTCAAGTCTGCACTTAGCATTCCACTCTCCACATTCCCTTGTTTCAAATATCATCTTAGAATGTAAGCAACTGCTCCTAATTCATGGACATACATTACCAATTTTATGAAAAGAAAATGAGCTCAGATAGCCAAGAAATCAAAATTGTTGGCTTATTTGCTGCTCCGTGAAAAGGACTACGTTCTGATAGCATGATGATGTGCTGCCTCAAATTAGCAACATGATTTAAGCAATGGTTAGGTTCTCATGACAAGTTATGATACTAAATAATAAACCATATGTCACATGTAATTCTACTTTTGAAGACAGTCATAACTCAACATCATTGGGTTGGAGGAAATTATCCTTCAAGAAACTTTGAAATAAGGAGAGGGAACTATATTTCCAAATTTAACAGTAGGTCCATCAACATAAAAGCTGTCATTGGAGAAAAAATACATAAATCTTACTTGAAAGTACAATTTTATGCATGGTTTTATAATTAGATATTCTTGCCATTATCTGCAAACCAGTAAGTATTTCTCTCTAGGCTCCTTTGGTGACATAGTTAAATACTGAAATATATTGATAAAACATCTTTTTTTCTTTTTGAAGGCTGGGTGGAAACACATGTGTGCATGAGTACATGTATGTGTCTGTAGTGCCTGGAGCAACAGTTGGGAGAGGAGGACAGGCAGGGGAGGAAGGAGCCATAGCAAGCAGTGTACACATATCTGTCTCTGTGTCCACAGAGGGGGGACAGAGCTCAGGAAGCAACACCACCAGCAAGAGGACCAACACGGCCACTCCTCTTTCCCAGAGCCACCAGAGTGGACTTAGTCAAGCTGGCCTTAAACTTATCCTGGGAAAGACAAGCATGGCTACACTGGCAGGGTCTAAGTCAATAGTTAGACCAAACTATATTTCCACTAAAGGATTAGTTGGTTAGTTCAACATGTTCCCCATACCGAAAACACTCAACGCATGGCTTCTCCGTTGCCTGTTGGCCCAGTCTCCTCCATTAGGGACTTTAGCTACCTTTAACCTCATGCACACAAACCCAAAGGAGTCTCCCTGCTTCTATTTTCTCTGTTATAAGTAATCCTCCCCTCAAAGAGGCAGCAATGACTATTTAAATATGTCATTCCTGCCACGGCCTTCTTGTTGCCCTTCAAGCGCACTCGACTTCAGCTTTCCACCCCAAGCGTGCCATCCTGCAGCTTTCTGCACCCATGCTCTTCTTCCCAGCTTTCCACCCTCAGCGCGCCATCCTACAGCTTTCTGCACCCATCCTCTTCTTGCCAGATTTCCACCCCAGCGTGCCATCCTGCAGCTTTCTGCACCCATGCTCTTCTTGCCAGCTTTCCACCCCCAGCGTGCCATCCTGCAGCTTTCTGCAACCATGCTCTTCTTCCCAGCTTTCCACCCCAGCGTGCCATCCTGCAGATTTCTGCACCCATGCTCTTCTTGCCAGCTTTCCACCCGCAGCGTGCCATCCTGCAGCTTTCTGCAACCATACTCTTCTTCCCAGCTTTCCACCCCCAGCGTGCCATGCTGCAGCTTTCTGCAACCATGCTCTTCTTCCCAGCTTTCCACCCCCAGCGTGCCATCCTGCAGCTTTCTGCACCCATGCTTTTCTTGCCAGCTTTCCACCCCCAGCGTGCCATCCTGCAGCTTTCTGCACCCATGCTCTTCTTCCCAGCATTCCACCCCCAGCGTGCCATCCTGCAGCTTTCTGCACCCATGCTCTTCTTCCCAGCATTCCACCCCCAGCGTGCCGTCCTGCAGCTTTCTGCACCCATGCTCTTCTTGCCAGCTTTCCACCCCCAGCGTGCCGTCCTGCAGCTTTCTGCACCCATGCTCTTCTTCCCAGCTTTCCATCCCCAGCGTGCCATCCTGCAGCTTTCTCCACCCATGCTCTTCTTCCCAGCTTTCCACCCTCAGCGTGCCATCCTGCAGCTTTCTGCACCCATGTTCTTCTTGCCAGCTTTCCACCCCCAGCGTGCTGTCCTGCAGCTCTCTGCACCCATGCTCTTCTTCCCAGCTTTCCACCCCCAGCGTGCCATCCTGCAGCTTTCTGCACCCATGCTCTTCTTCGCAGCTTTCCACCCCCAGCGTGCCATCCTGCAGCTTTCTGCACCCATGCTCTTCTTCCCAGCTTTCCACCCCCAGCGTGCCATCCTGCAGCTTTCTGCACCCATGCTCTTCTTCCCAGCATTCCACCCCCAGCGTGCCATCATGCAGCTTTCTGCACCGATGCTCTTCTTCCCAGCTTTCCACCCCCAGCGTGCCATCCTGCAGCTTTCTGCACCCATCCTCTTCTTCGCAGCTTTCCACCCCCAGCATGCCATCCTGCAGCTTTCTGCACCCATGCTCTTCTTCCCAGCTTTCCACCCCCAGCGTGCCATCCTGCAGCTTTCTGCACCCATGCTCTTCTTCCCAGCTTTCCACCCCCAGCGTGCCATCCTGCAGATTTCTGCACCCATGCTCTTCTTCCCAGCTTTCCACCCCCAGCGTGCCATCCTGCAGCTTTCTGCACCCATCCTCTTCTTCGCAGCTTTCCACCCCCAGCATGCCATCCTGCAGCTTTCTGCACCCATGCTCTTCTTCCCAGCTTTCCACCCCCAGCGTGCCATCCTGCAGCTTTCTGCACCCATGCTCTTCTTCCCAGCATTTTCCCCCCAGCATGCTGTCCTGCAGCTTTCTGCACCCATGCTCTTCTTGCCAGCATTCTACCCCCCGCGTGCCGTCCTGCAGCTTTCTGCACCGATGCTCTTCTTCCCAGCTTTCCACCCCCAGCGTGCTGTCCTGCAGCTTTCTGCACCCATGCCCTTCTTGCCAGCTTTCCATCCCTAGCGTGCCATCCTGCAGCTTTCTGCACCCATGCTCTTCTTCCCAGATTTCCACCCCCCAGCGTGCCATCCTGCAGCTTTCTGCACCCATGCTCTTCTTCCCAGCATTCCACCCCCAGCCTGTGGTCCTGTAGCTTTCTGCACCCATGCTCTTCTTGCCAGCATTCCACCCCCAGCGTGCTGTCCTGCAGCTTTCTGCAACCATGCTCTTCTTGCCAATTTGGGTCCCATTCTTGCTCTGCACATGTCCTAACTTAAGGTTTTGTGACAGTTCTTCTTTGCATCTGGAATGTTCTTTGCCCAGATCCTAGCTAACTTCATATCCTTCACTCCTTACATTCATCAGCTCTACAGAAAGATCTTTGCTAGCTTAAGATTATGAGGCCAACATTTTCTGTCCTCAATAGTACAGATTTTGCATGTTTCCTTCAGTATCATCGATAATAGCCCAATGCATAGACACAGAAGCCTAGACTGGTGATGCTCAGTGCATAGTGTTACATGATGCTGTCACACCAAGCACTACTGCTTTGTGAACCAGTTGCTGCTAGTCAGAAATGAGATAAATGTGGGAGTTCCACTTCTATTAGGTTAGTTAAAATCAAAAGAACAAGCTCATCTGTCATGTTAAAAATATTAAATACTGGGGATGGAGAGATTGCTCAGTGGTTACTGCTCTTGCAGAGAACCTGGGTTTGATTCCCAGAATGCACATGGCTGCTAACAACTGATTATAACTCCAGTTCCAGGGGATCCACTGATGCCCTGTTCTGACCTCCACGGATATTGCATGGTATGGGTGCACTTACACTCATGCAACCAATACGTTCATACACATAAAAATATTAAATACTTATATACGTTGCATTCAAAGTGGATGTATAGACATTCAATGTAGTTAATCAAGAATTTACTTTTATTTCTTATTGAATCTCCATCCTTAATACCTTAATAACCAAATAATATTGTGATACTTTATCCTAACACATTAGCATTAATCATCCAGACACACATTCTATAAATAACAGTATACACTTTAAAATACTTTTCTTTTTTCCTAGCCAATGTTCTGACTGTAGATATAAAATTTTATGTCTGATGAGCCTAATAACTACAACATTTTAAGCTTGTGTGATGTGTCATATCTTAAATAATATCTTTCTATGAAGTGACATAAGTTCTGTTTTAAAATGCCCCCAAGCCTGTGATATGTGGGACAGAGAACTGGCTTTGTACTGATGGTATTTGAAAAGAACTTGTGTTGGAGAAGGTGACTGGCATGATCTCTCCCCATGACTCAGATCCTGGTCACACTAGGCTGCTGTGATTCTGGGTTTCTATCTGGCACTCAGTGTTGAAAACCTCTGTTCTGGAGGAGGGAAAGTAGTTCCTCAGTTCAGAAGCACTGTGCACCTAGGAGGACCTAGGATGAGTAGCAAGGGGAAGTCAGCAGGTCTTGGAAGGAGAGGAGAACCAGTCGCTCTCCTGGTCTGCACCTACATGTGCTCGATACTCATTCTCCTGGTCTGCACCCACATATGTTCTACCACTCACCCTTCCTGGTCCTTATCTGTATATGTTCTATGTTCATCCTCTGGTACATATCTACATGTGTTCCTCTCTAGGGTACTGGGAAAGTTGAAAATCCATGAAGCAAATGTACTTTGCTTCACATTTTTCCAAAGTGTGAGAGGAATAACTTGAATGGCTTGTAACAAGTATCTCATAAAGCCTAAAGATAAAAGACAAAGACCTGGAAGCATTCCTCTCCTCAATCCAGAAAAGGTTGTATGCTGTTCCTTGAGTTCAAGGAGAGTATTCAAATATGATGAGCAGTTTGAACAGAAACCAGAATAACCCTGACTGAAATTAGAGTCCCATAACATGCTGTCAACAATAGGTGATGTACACGGAGGGGAGCTGGAAAGCTGTCACAGATGTCATGGCAGTTCAAACTCCAGAGCTAAAAGCATCGCTCACGTGTCTGTGATGAGGCTGGTGTCACCTGACCTTTGGTGCTGATGGTCATATAAAGGCACGGCTCACACAGCCATGTTCAGCATCTAACATACGAAAGCAGCAATAGTTACATTACTTGTTTTGATAGTCTTCATCATGGTTTTTTTTTTTTTACTATTATTTTAGGACTAACTCCTTCTACCTATTATAAAAACAGATGTCTGGAAAACAACCTCAGGCAAGTATTCCACTGAATATTCCAGAAGGCCTTGTTATCGAAGGAGGTGACAGCTTCGTGTGTGTTCTTGTCTATGCAAACCTTCCAGTGGGACAAGATAGAAAGGTAGACCACAGTGCTACTTATGATCCTGTCCCTGTATAGGTATAGACCAATGTATATACTTGTGTCACACCTTAATAAAATAAATAAAACAGATGAAAACTTGAACATTGAGATAAGCCATCCCCCAGCACAGGTGTATAGCAAGATCGTGCAGGAGCAGGCATGATTTAACACCATGATGTGAACTCTCCTAACATTGCCCATGCATTCCCGTCACTCACTGACAATGCCAGAAGCTATCACCTTGCATAGTGTCTTCTTTCAGTGAGTCAAGAACATTACATGGTAATGAACTTGGTCCATGCAATCAGTCTTGGGACCAGCACTTCCAATGCATATCCTGGGGTCTATTTCCTTCTTTGAGAATGAATTTGCTCTGTGGGAGGTGATGCATGCAAGTCTCCATCACAGAGGGTTGTTTTGAGGATGAAATGAGGAGCCACACTCAGGAAAACTCCCACCAGGCTCCTGATGCACTTGATGCACTTCAGAAATTACTGGAGGGAACTGACACTACAAAGGTGTGGGAGATAAAGATGTTTTGAAATGGAAAGTGGCCGTCTACAGTCTAGACAGGGTCAGCTGAGGCATCCTTGCCCAGGAGTCTACACAGCCACTGTTCTCACAGTGGGAGATCTGAACACAGCAAAGCTGAGCTGCCTTGTAGTGAACTGACCAGGAAAGTCTTGATGCACTGCAACACTGAATACGCGTTGCATACCAGACTGCGTACAGGGTCTCCAGGTCAAGCCTCACCAGCGGCTGACCACTAACTGGCCCTTTACCTGGCCATGTAAAATTTGCAAAACTGTTGAACTACAATTTCAGTGCCTCACACTTATTACAACAAGGAAGGAGAATAAACTAGTTCCATGCCATGGAATTCTTCAGAGGGTTAGGAGAGTTAATCAACAAGATGAAGGTATGTGTTTCCGCTGCCTAGGAAACATTGTAGTAGGATGGTAAGATAAACGTGGAAATCATGTGGCAAGCTCCTTGGGTGTTTCCCTCCTCCCCTCTGAAGTCATAATATTGGGTTGCCACTCTCTGGACACTCCATCTGATTCACGGCTTCAAATACGATCTGCTGAGGGCCGGCATCTTTCCTGAACTGAGGCTCTTAGTACCTGCCCAGTTAGCATCTGCACAGATGCCCCTGGCCCAACAATCTTCTATTTGAACTGCCAACCACCTGCTCCAGTCTCCTGCAGAACTCCCCACATACACTTGAGGGCAAGCCCATTCTTCTCCTTACTCAGACTCCATTCCAGAGGTCACCCAAACCTCCTCTTCCCCACATGGACCCAGAGGGATCCTGCAAATTCCACATTCCAAACTGTCCCTTAGGGTTATACTACTTCTCACCCAGTGTCCTCCTTCCACCAGGGCCTGTGCAAGGCCTGCCTTGCCCTCTGCTGTGCATGCCCCTTCTTTGGAGAAGAGCCAAGCTCATTGTGTGGACCTGTAAGCCCTATATGACATAAGACTCTACCTCATCCTCTGTTACCCTAGCCCACCCTAAACTCTGGCCAAGAACATTCTGCCTCCAGGACACGAGATCTCCCCTCAACATGTGCCTGGAATGTTCCTTAGCTTGGCTGATGCCTCCACCTCCTGCAAGTCATTTTTCTGACTCTTCCCTTTCACAACCATCAATTCACCCGACCTGTATTTTGCGCCCTCCATTCCTGATCCTTGTCTTTTTGCTGTATAGCCTCTTTCACCTTCTAGCATACTTTGGGCTTACTATTAGGTTTTTTCTTCTAGCATTTGTGACCCTCTCCAATCCCTGACAAGACAGAAATTCTGAAGAAACAGGAATTTTTTTTTGTTTTGTTTTTCTTTGCACATGTACAGATGATCCAGCAGTCCATGACAATAAATATTTGCTAAATAATTATTCACAAATTGCGGTCTCCCCGAAAGCTGCCATATTAACTAAGGTGGAAAGTCAGGTATCAGCCAACCACACTTACTGTTTCCCCCCAACACTGGATTCACCATTCCCCACCAAAGCGACTGTCAAATAGCTGTTGGAAGGTCATGGCATACAATCAGCACTGAACGAGTACATCTAGGTTAGAGAGCAAGGCAAATGACAAGGATTAGCAAGCAGAGTTTGTGAGTTTCCAGTAGTAAGCTTAGCTCACTCAGCTGAGTTTCCTTAAATAACCATTCCTATGAGGGGCCAAGTGACCAAATTGGACTCTTGTAGTGTCCTGCACAATCCAGTGACATGAACCCAGACAGGAAATATCACGTTCCCTGCCAGCGGGGCTCCCAAAGCTTCAGCACCCCAAACCACCTTGCATCCACCAACAGAATGCATTGGAGTAGTCTGAGTGACCTTGTCTCCGGAGGGAAGGAGAGTCATTTCTAAGAGAAAGAGCTTAACTCACCAGGATGAAGACCGTGAAGAATATGACAACGATGGCGGCCGTGATGAACAGCTTCTTGCGGGGAAACACGGCGGCAGGGAGGAGGAACACGAGTGCAAAGCAGATGGCGCCGCGGAGCCCCCCGTAGGCAATGATGAACTGGTCCTTGAAGGTCAGGGGAATGGTCCGGAACCAGTTAATCACCTGAGTCAGCACAAAAACGCCTATGGACGAAGACAAACCCCGAGAAAGCAGGCTGTGAGTGGACAGGGACAGACTGGACTTCTGGATCTCTGCGACTGGGCAAAGGGTTAAGAGAAGGCCCCAGAGCTCTCCCCGGTCCCTCTGTCTTGCTAATACTCCAGTCTTGTTCTTACTAATCTGAGATAACAAGACTTCACCTCCTGGAATCAGAGAAACCAAGAAAAAGTAGTGTTACCTACAGTAAAGGCCCAGGGACCTCAAACAAGGAAAGAATATGTAAGAAAGAAGGAAAAGAAAGAGACAGAAAAGAGAATAAAGAGGAAGAAGATGGGGAAGGAGGAACCATGAGAGGAAGTTGAGCCAGAAGCAGAGGAGGAGGAGGAGGAGGAGGAGGAGGAGGAGGAGGAGGAGGAGGAAGTGAATGAGGAGGAACAAGAAATGAAGACCAAGAAGAGAGAGAGAAGTTCCAGTGTGTCCTCCTTACCCAGTGCTCGCCAGATCAGACAGAAGGCCAGGGTGAAGCAGACAAAGGCCCAGTTCCACTCATGGTTCTTCCCAACCGTGGACACGCCCATGAAGATGAAGATCAAGGTCTCGCTGACGCTGCTCAGCATCTTCATGAAATACTTGATGGTCGTGTAAGACTTTTGAGATACGTTTTCTTCGACGTACTTATTCATGGTCATGGCACATGCAGTGATTCTGAAAGGGAAGATGAGGCTTCTATTTCAGCATGTCCATGATCCCAGTCAGAATACCGGAGTCACAAACTAGGCATTAAATAATTGTTCTTCCATCTTCTCTGGGCTGATTGATTTTTCTAAGTAACTGCTATTTGCATGCAAACCTTGAATATCTTACTCTCTCTGAAGGTCTTCACTGATACACGTGGCTTGAGACGTACTGTTCTCCAGTCCCCTCAGCTGGCTTATTTCATATCAACATACTGTCAACAGTTCATAGTCACCAGCACCAACTCTCTTTGAGCACCCCAAATAAAACAAGTTCAAAATACATTTCCACCTGTTCATACTACATTCCTTCATTATCTAAAAGCCCTAAACCATCGCATAAAACCTGCAGCTGACACTGGAGTTGTGCTGGGCTCCCCTCCCCACTTGCTCACTGCAGCCCTCTCTGTATACCTGGATGCCAGTCACTTCAGTTGTTTCCCCTGGACCCAGTAAACCATTTCCTTTTCACAGCTCCTCAGCTCTATATCCCCATTCCCCTTCCCAATTTTTTCTACTTCTGTGAAATTCAAAATGTATTAATAGGCTTTAATATTGTCTAACTGAAATAAATGAGTTTGTTTCTTTATTCTAGTCTTTGGGGCTGCAGTGCCCTTCACTTGGACTCCCATGGTAACTATTTTGACATAGCACCTTTGCACACCATGGACAAAGACAAAGCACAGGGCAGTGGGTACTAACAGCTCTGCCCAACTTCTCTCACTGTACCATAGCAGTTCCACATCCCGCACACACTCTCTCCACCTGGTACAATTCTTAGGCCTCCGTGGATGTCATTTGCCAAACATGTCTTTGTTCGTGACTGTTTTCTGCTTTACTGGCCATACAGGTTCCTGCCAACCCAGAATATCACTCCTGTCCAACTCAAAGTCCACCGAAGGAAGGGAATTTAGCAGGACCCAGGTGCCAAAATAAACTAAGGCCTATCTGGAGTCACAGTCACCATAAAGTATCAAATGACTTCATTATCCAAAGACGGTGAGGGGTGAAACAGGAAGAGGGGATTTGTAGTCAGCTTCCCTACCTTCCACTGATTGAGAACCAAGCCATAAACCATCTGCAGGTCATGATGGTTCTGTTTCCTATGTTCTCAAAACTCTAGAACCTCAGTGAACCTGGGTGCCCTGCCCCTTTTCCTATGCAGCACGGTCCTCCTTACTCTTTTACTCTTTTGCCATCTTTTAAGACTTTTGTCATCTTAAAGAATGCCTCTGTAGAACAGGGAGAATATTCATACATACACGTGTATTTATTTTGTGCCCTATATTAAGACAAAACACTCCACCAAAGCAAGGCCATACAATGTCACTTATGCCAGAACAAGAAAGTATTTCTTTCAGGTTTATAGAGGTGAATGATGTATAATTTATGTGGTTTCCAAAAGAAAGAGAGGCTTTATTAAATGAGCTAATAAAAGCAAGCAGCAACAACACATCCCAAAGCCCTTGAATAGCTGAGGGCTTATATAACAACAGTTCGTGTTTATAGAACCTTTCCTATGAGCCAGGTATTGAGTAAATGCTTTGTATGGATCATGTCAGTTAAACCTCATAACATGTTTATGAGGCAAGATCTATTATCACTCCCATTTTTATTAAATGGAGAATAAAGGCAGACTTACGATTACACAGCTGGTGCCAGGGTGCTTACCCAGGAAGTCTGTCGGATTCACAGTCAGTGCTGTGGCAGACCTGGCCCTTGCCCTTGGGGCTTCTCAGTGAGCCCAGTGGTCTTGTGGGAGAGAGGATTTCTACTCTGTACCAAGCCCTAACCCCTCTATTGTCAAGCACAACTCTATAGATTTGCTTCCTAGGGCTGCTAAAAAGAATTAGCACAATTGCAATGACTTCAAACTCCCCGGTTTATCACCTTATACAACTAGAAGTCAGTATCAAAGATCATGTACACTGCTAAAACTCAAGATGCCAACAGAGCTGTGTTCCGTGTGTGCTCTAGCTGCAGAAGGCTGCTTATAGTCCCTGGTTGGTGGCCACATCACCCTGTCCCTCACATCCCCCTGATTCTGATCGTCTTAAAGGTCCTTGTAATTACACCCAGCCCACCCAATAACCCATTGCAATCACCGCATCTCAAGATCTGATCTGCAAAGGCTTGTTTGTTCTGTGAGATAACTTATTAGTAAGTTATATAAATTAGAAGGTAGACATCATTGAGAGCCTCTGGTTAATCACACTTCAGAAAATGTACATCTTCCATACCTTGGCTTAATTTGGGATGGGGCGAGGCAACTAAGGATTGAATCTGGGGCTTTTGCATGCCAGGCAAACTACGACTGGGCTTCATCTCCTGTCCTCTTCTTACTTTCTATTTTGAGACAAAGTCTCACTAAGCTGCTCATGTTGGCCTTGAACTTTCCCTGTTGTGTAGCCCGGCCTTGCACCTGCAGTCCTCCTGTCTCAGCTTCGAGGGTAGCTGAGCTTTACTCAACTATGCATAACTAGTTTTTAGAGATTACAATTTCCTAGTGAAAAATGAGACCAAAAGCTATACTTAAAATTATTAAGAATCTGAATAGTCTAACAGGATTTATAAAGGGGCAAACACTGCAATAAGAACTAATGAGCCTTTCCTATGGTAGAAAGTAGAAAATTATAATTTATAATGGCAATATTCCTTCTTAAAAAAGTCTAGTCTTATGTAAAGGATGCTTCAAAGACAAGGTATGTTTAACTTACAGACAAATCTGGAGAATAATGAATATCATGTACTCATTACCCAAATTTTCCTAGTCACTTTTTATAAAAACAAATAACCATTAGCTACAGAGCTAAAGCTCCCTGGTACCTCAGCCTAGACTTGTTTCCTTCTTTCTTTGGCTTTGAATTTTTTCACTTATCATTTGAAAAAAAAAACAAAAACAATTTTGTAAGTCTGGAAACAAAACTGGTGTGCACTCCTGAATCATGTTACCTTATTATGTGGACAATAAGTGAATGATTAAGGGAAAGTGAATGTTTAGTTCATTATGAGGAGAAACTTACCATACGTCATTCAGAAGGGACTGAAATGTAGCTTTGAGATAGGATTAACAAATGAATGATTTCCCATTGTGTTATATCATTCAGTCAACACCAGGAGAGAAGAGAATGATGGCCAGACCTCTCAGTAGAACTGAACAGCTTCCCTACCAGCATCACCTCTAACACATTCAAAGAGGACTACAGGCCTGGTACCAAGAACCACGTTACTCAGGAAGCGTGTGCTCATAGATCACACTGCTGCATGGGAGGACTTGGAGCAAATGCTCCAAATACTGCCATTCTGGTCTGCCATGGAAGCTTGCTGCACGGTTGCTCAAGCAAAGGCCTGGAGGTGTTCCCACTGCAAAGAGACCTTGTTGTTATGATATGCTGTGACTGTAAATCAAACACCTTCACCAGCAACAGTATCACAAGGATACAAAAGTACAAATGAGTTCATGTCATTAGGAGGTACAGGCGGAAGAGTGACAGAACAGAGGAGAAGACAACCTTCAGTCCCCTGTGACACATCAGGTTGCAGAGGGGACAGTTTTCACCATCACAAAAAACTCAATTTCCCTTCATTTTTCTGAAAGAACCACAGCACATTTACAGAGCTGATGAGTGATGTAGACCAGCAGCCAGCTCTCCTTGCCTTCATGGAGTGAGACCAGAATGTCTTTGGTTGCGATGTCCATACCAAAATAACAGCCCAAGTAAACTCCTTGTATTTTGGGAAAGTTTAGTTGAATTTCTTAAACCTGATGTCTTTTAGCATATTGGCCTTTAATATTTCCAGTATGACCTTTTTTCATTAGCTTGTGTCACTGAGTCAGGCCCCATTCCAGACGTGCAGCTTCCCTAGGCCCCAAGTTAGGTAAAAAGGTTGTGAATGGCAATTTATTATCAACCAACACTCTCTGGACATCTACCATGGCAAAACTGTGAGCTGTGGTCTAGGAAGAGGAAAGTAGATAGGACATAGATTCTGCTTCCATTTTGTAGTTGAGAAATAGGAAGAAATCTGTGTCACACAACGCTGCTGTGGTTAGACATGGGAACAGGAAGGTTGTGTTGGCAGTGTCTTCAGGACAAGGCGGGGACATGGCACTCAGGAATTCACAGCAGCTCTGGCTACCAGCACAAGACCTCCAAGAGATCAAAGCAATCAATATTCCAGCACGATGGAGGAGGAGCTCTTCAGGGCTGTGGACCCTGGTCAGTAGCCCTGCTCCAGTCTGTAGCCTGCGGGCATCCATAGGGACAGCACTAATTGGACTCAGTGGGATATTCTTAAAATGAAACAAAAAAAGAGGAGGTCATGATGCTGATAGGAGCATGTGCTAGAGGCCATCAGAAAGACTTAAAAGGAGGCTGTGTGGTAGACATGATTAAAATGCATTGTATATATGTGTAAAATTCTTAAAGAATAAATAAAAGTACTGAATTTTTTTAAAAAAGAATGCGTTAGAAGTCCATGGAAGGAAACTGTTAGTTCTACCACAGATAAACATACTTTGTGCAAAATAGTCATCAATAAATAAAAGGTCACTGGGGGTCTGTCTGTAGAAGCACTTCTAGGAGCCCCTGTGGATTCTAGAATACAATGACATTTAAGTCACTTACATAAAATGACAATATTAATACAATGTAAGCATACCCCCTGTACATTTTAAACCATCACTGGGTGACTTACAATATCTACTACAATGTAAATATTGCCTAAGTGTTCATTATAATCTATTTCACAGGGAACAGTGACTAGGAAAAGTCTACACATTCTATACAGATGCAATAATATTTCTAAATATTTTTGATTCGTAATTGGTTGAATCTGTGCAAGGGGAACTCATAGACAGATGATTGTAATTCAAGAAAAAAAAGGAGGGGGTGGACATACACAAAGGCTTGAAAGAAAGAGAGGCTCGCAAGTTTGGGAAACTGATGAATGATTTCGCTAGCCAGAAGAGAAAGGGTTAATAATATCATTCATAACATCAAGAAACCATGAAAGAAGGCAAGAGCCGAAAGATAACCATTATATCAATGCCCACAAGCTTCAACTTGATTCTGCCAGCTGGAGGAGAAAATAGGAAATTATATCTTCTGATGAATGTATAATGGTCTCTAATCTCTATCATCTCTGTGCCTATTTCTTCTAAACCCAAGTAGAAATTTTCAGGAGAAAGAAAACTGTTTCCTTGCTTAATATGTTGTCTGGCCTACCATCAATGCATGTTGATGATCAAAAGCAACTTGGGGAGGCTTATTTCATCTTCCAGGTCACAGTCCACAGTCAGGACAGGAAGGCAAGCAGAATCTTGGAGCAGAAACCAACAGAGGTATGCTGATTGCTGGCTTGCTGTCTGGCTTGCACAGAAGCTCATACTTAGCTAGTTTTGTTATACATCTCAGGACCACCTGCCTAGGGGTGGTACCACTGATATCAACAATTAAGACAATGCCCCGCAGACATGCCCGAAGACCAGTCCAATCTAAGCAATTCCTGAATCAAGGCTTTCCTC
The DNA here is from genome assembly GCA_009823505.1 of Rhizomys pruinosus. Lineage (NCBI taxonomy): Eukaryota > Metazoa > Chordata > Mammalia > Rodentia > Spalacidae > Rhizomys > Rhizomys pruinosus. Next base: position 3,265,432 of record VZQC01006244.1, on the reverse strand, counting down.
TCAGATGACTCTAGGCTGTGTCAAGTTGACGATTAAAGATAATTAGGACACTCAGTTAATACACAGATTGTCTGTGAATATGAATGGTAGTTTGTTTTGAACAAAACTGTATTTTAGAGAGATTTAGAGGGTGCAAGCCTAAACGGTGAAAATAATCTGTTTCCTTTCTTCAACAGCTTGTCATTTTATTTTCAAAATCCATTCCAGTGCCTGGCCTATAGAACAACCCAAAAGCATGTCTATGTTTTGACAGGTGTTAGGTTTCACTCTGTGAGACCACAGGGAGGTCAGATGTGTATAGAATTCACTGGTGGGTACTGCTTTGTGATTATCTTGCAGAGCTTTAACGTAAATGTATGGTGATTATCACCAGTTTAGAGATGGAGAAGTAAAATCACTGTAATTAGTGGGTTTTGCATTCACCAGCAATTGAGGTTTTCTTCATCCTGTTATCTCTTAAAATATAGCATAAGCAAAAAAAATCAGGTTAGCTAATACTACCTCAACAAAGCATTCAGGGGAAAAACAGACTTTCCACTTAAATGATCTGTCTTTTAGCTATCTGGTGAATAAAAATTTCTTCCAACAAATTCTTTCTTTTGCAACACACCATGACTCCATCCCAGCACCCATGGATTTGGCCTTCTGTAGACTGTTTTTCTTTCTATCAAAATGTGTATGTTGGCTGGGCGTGGTAGTGCACTCCTTTAATCCTAGCCCTTGGGAGACAGAGGCAGGCGAATCTTTGTGAGTTCAAGGCCAGCCTGGTCTACAGAGTGAGTTCCGGGACAGCTGGGGCTACAGGGAGACCCTGTCTCGAAAAGACAAAACAAAAAGTGTATGTTGAAGCTTTTTTAGAGATGGAACAACAGTGCAGAACACTTGTTGCTCTTGCAGAGGACCTGGGTTTGGTTCCCAGCACCCATATGATGGCTAACAACCATACATAACTCCGTTCCAGGAGATCTCACACCATCTTCTGGCCTCTGTGGGCACTGCACACACATGGTGCACTTACATATATGCAGGCAAAACACACACACACACATATATATATATATATATATATATAAAATAAGAATACAAATTTTAAAAGTACAGATAAAATTCCAGGACAATATAGGTTAACTAACAACCATTTTACATCCTCTCAATTAAAACTTTGCCAAACATGTAGACATACTCAGTGCCAAGTGTTAGCAGGGATGAGTATCTATCCAAAGTTTTCTCTGTATTGATTAAAGCTAGGGCTAGGTCTTATGGTGACTCAGGGCACATTGCATGTCCCCAGAATAAAGAACTCACTCATGTAAGATGAAATAATTATTCCAGAGCATGAATTTACTATCCAATGAGTTTTCTCTTCCAGGAAATCCATCAACCAAGAGAAAGTGACTTTGACATATTATAAAATGAAAATAAAAACTGTTTTCAAAGGAAGACCCAAGCATAAAAACTTAATGATCTTTCCTAAAGTATCAAAAATGAAACAAATGATTCTGACTATTATAAATGCTGGCTTCCTCATAGAGCCTGGTCCCTGTCATAGACTCTGCAATTCTTTTCAAAAAATTTGTCCTTTACAAATGCTTTCAGCTCAGCTAATGTTTATATATCATCTGTTGGCACATGAAGCAGTCATGAGCTCATGCAGAAGGATCACACAAAGAATCCTGAGCCATTGTCCACAGTGTAATGAAGTGCAATCACGGGGCAATGAAGCCACTGATTCTAGCTGAAGACTGTTGAGAAATGGTTCAGCAAACCTGGAAGATTTGGTCTTGGTATTTGCCACAGAATTAAAGTTTTCCAGGAGGAGAGCTCCAAAGTGGCATGTGCTGGAGAAAGACCACAGGTGGGCACTGGGAATAGAACCTGCCATGCAGCCACCTTGCAATGCCTGGATATAAGGAATCTGGCGGGGGGGGGGGGCTGAGCATAGGTCCTAGAAAAACCTATGCAAACTTCATACAGTCCTTGGCATTCAGATTAGGGCAGTGTGGTCTGTGGGCTACATAATTACCCAAAATCCTTGGAAAGATTCAAATCCCTTGCCTTATCCAAGAGCATCAGGATTTCAAAATAGAATGACCCTTCTACTTCTATGTGATTCCTAAGTGCATGAACATTTTAGGAAAGTAAGTAGGTGGTATATAGACAGGGGGTTAGAAAAAGGAGGAGGGAGGTGAAAAACTGAATCATTTTACTGAAAATTTAATCAGAAGATGAACCTAAAGGCTAACATGGGATTTGAGGATGACTGTGATTTCCATTACATTTTGCCAACTATTCTCCGTTCCCAAGTCTACAGTTAGGTACCTTCACCCTGCTGCCCCCTCTTCCTGACAGAGCATTCCTCAGCCCTGGAGGTAACCAGCAAACTTAGGCCTATGACCTCAAGCTTTTCTCCCACAGAACCATTCAAATATCAGTTGCACTCAAAACAGAGGATTAAAATCGATATAGATGCATTCTGCCCATGTATGCATTATAACAGAGGAACAAAACTGTGTTGCTTCTGTGCGTTGAGCACTGAATGGCTCTGGCCTTTCCTCCTTTTCCTCCTTTCCTCAAACTTCCATTTCTTAGAGAACAGCGAATATTCCATCTTGGATCCTTACATTGCACAACCCTATCTTCCCAGAATGTTCTTTTCACCAACAAGACTTCACTGAAAGCATCATCATTTCTACCCTACAAAAAGTGCACTTTTTCCTCAGTAACTGATAAGCTGTAGTCAGTATAGTTTGGGTGGCTGCCTAAGTCCAAGAAAGTTGTAAAATCACTGTTTTTTTTTTTTAATTTATTTTTTTATCAAATCTAGACCCATGCCCACCCATTCCCCCACCCCACCAGAGCTCATGCATTCTGCCAAACAGTAAAATCACTGTTGTCTACTGGTTATAGGCCTTACTTCTCATGAAACAAAGCAGTTAAATCCAGTCAGTTCTCCAAACCCTGAAGTCAATTGCTGTATTTCCTTTGAATTTTTTTAAACAAGAACTCAGTGGATAGATCTCACTCACTCTCCAGTGACCAGGTTATAGACACATAAAACTCAATTTATATGTAACCCTGATTTTATTTTGTGGTATCTATCCATTACATAAAGGAAGACAATGATATGGCGGACATTAGAGTCCTCGTTCTCATCACCCTAATGAATCCACACTTGTTCTTGTCAGGAATTTATTTATTCATATAACCCAGTAACCCTCATTTTTAGCTTAATATGTTTTAACGCTGCTGCCCTTATTAACACAGCTTCAGTCTGCTGTTTGAGCTGGAATTTTGGCTACAAGGACTCCAGATGACTCAAGTTACCTCAAATAGCTAGGGATTAACTGTGAAGACACATGTGGAAAGGCAGACTCAGCCACTTGGCCAGATCTCTTGGGAACACTGAGAAAGTCAGAGCTTGCATTATTAGGTGAGGTAAAGGCAGAGGCTATGGAAGGAAAAGGCAAGGGCTGCAGTGCAGAATGGAGCTAGGTGAGGCCTAGCTTCACCAGACCATCCACTCAGTCCTCAGAGGATGGATGAGAAGCAAGCTGAGGTCTTTGAGATCAAGGTGAAGGAATCACCTTCACATGATGGGAACAGGTCATGGGAAGAGCAAGCCTTGACTCTCTGTGTCACTCAGACGTACATCAACAAAATGTATAACAAGGAAGCAATGTTTATTTGCAGATTCAGCCTGTGGCCACCTGGCCCTGTTGCTTTAGGCCTGTGGGAAAGTACATCATGGTGACAGAGAGGGTGCTCACCTTACAGCAGCTGGGAAATGGGAGGAGAAGCAGGTGTCCCAATATCCCCTTCATTATATCCCCAGTGATTTAATTTCCTTCCACGAGGCCCCTCCTACAGAAGGCTCCATTACCTCCTCTAGTCTAGCAGTTAGGCCTTTAGCTTACATGTATTAGCTGGTCATTTAAGATAACAGCCAAATATCATTGTGTTTGAATTCCTTTCTCTAAGCTCCTTAGGGTTATCTAACTGAAGCATGAAATTGTTTGCATTTATTTCTGTGCTTAAAGATTTATTATTATTATTATTATTATTGTTGTTATTATTATTATTTTGTGTGTGCGTATCTGTGTGAGTTTATGTGCACCATGGCTGTGCAGGAGCAGTGGAGACCAAAAGAGGGTGTCAGATCCCTTGTGTGCCTGCCCTATGTGGATTCTGGGAACTGAAACCCAGCCATTACAAGAAGAGCAAGTATGCTTAACTACCAAACAATCTCTGTATTTTATACTATTATATTCAACTGATAAATGCTACAACAGAGAAAATCATGTCATTCTCACAAGTCCTAGTTGAGTAGTGACTCTCCACTTTAGGATATCTTTTCTTGAAAAAAATTGGAAATAAAAAATACAATGGAACAATTTCATTTGTTTTATGGTTTGGACTTGTTTTATGGTTTAGAGTACATGCCAATGGAAAGTAATATTTTCTATAATTCCAGTTTTGTTGAAATATATGCTAGCAATGGCATCACACATCTTTTCTTTAAATTAATGTGAAGAATAGTCCAAAAAACTGTCCTCAAACAAAGTGGTGCCAATTTTATCCAGTGAGATAGATACCACTGATCTTGAAGTTGATGCAAGAGCATCAGTTCTATAATCAAGGCAACTTGTTAAACTTTTGTGTCACTTTAATTAAGCAGGCAAACACCACTGTGTTTTCCCTCTCTGAAAAATTCTTAAACTTCTAAACATATCCTAGTGTCAACACTAATGAATCCTGTTGTATATTTGGCTGCAGAATGTACCAGAAAACCAGCATCAGTGTTGTTTCAGACAAATGGAATCATGGGAATATGAGGTATTGACTTTTATAAGATGCTCAAACAGTGATTATTGGATTTATCTTGTATTCTATCAAGCATTCTGGAAAAGTCACTCATGCTTGAGTGAAAAAGCTATCATTCCCTCAGCACAACCTGCCCAATAAACAGAAGCATTCGAAGCAGGTTAGATTCCCTTGAAAATCTAGCCCTGATCCTCATCACCAATGGAATGTGCAGGACTGTTAAGGGCTGTTTTTGCTGTTTTTCCTGTTTTGTTTTGTTTGTTTGTTTGTTTTGGATTTTGTTTTTGCTTCTACCAAAAAAAAATGCCTTTGCGACAATTTAGAATAAAGTCTGTACATAAACCCCACTAATGGTTTTTCAGTTCATCTTTGAAATAAATGGAGATAATAATAATGTCTGTTTCTGAGACAGAGTATCACTCTGTACCCCAGACTGGCTCCAATCACAGAGATCCTTCTGCCTTACCATTCAAGTGCTAGAATTACAAGCATGGGCCACTATGACAATATCCAGCTGAAAATAATGTCTTTGATACTGTTTTATCTCTAAGATGATAAGGCAATATTGAAAATTATGGGAGTTTACAACTTCAGTCACAGAAGGTATATACTGGCCCACTGTACAAAGCCTTTTCATTTTGCTTATTCCTACAGGGTCCCAGAGTTCCCCAGGGGAGGAGTTGCACTCTTCAGCTAAGCTTTAGCAATAGCCACATTCAAACCTTTAGGGTCTTCAATCTTCAACACTTGGGGTGGGAGAACTAAATGTGGACTTTCGATAATAGGCTTTCCTTCTCAAAGGGTGGCTTTCATTTGACCATTTAATTTTAATTTAACAACTGACTTGTTAGAAACCATTGGACTGAGAAGCAGTTCACCTTCTCTTCAGTCTTTCTGTCCTTATTTCCATCCTATCCTTCCCTAGTCTCAAAGAAATAAGTATAAACTTCCATGCGTGTTCATTTCTGTAACACATCTCATTTCCCAAATGCATGCATGAAGCTAAGAAGTACTAAAAGCAATAACTGATAGTCTCTTTTCTGTCTACCTAGCTGGTGCTTTGATGCTGAAAAGTGTCCAGAGCTGTTGATATGCAACATGATATGTTGATATGCTTTGTTTAGGGGATCATATACATTTTCCTTTAACTTTAGGTCTAGTGCCATGGGAAAAAAAACAAACCTGACCCAACTAGACACAGATGCACCCTTCCCTCCTCCCACTACTCACAACACACACATTTTTGCCCTACTGAAATAATTTATTTCATTGAAGAAGTAGAATCAGGGGCTGTCAAGATGGCTCATTAGGTAAAAGGACTTGAACCTTGAAAGCCTGACAACCCTAGGTCAATCTCTGTGACCCAATGATAGAAGGCGAAGTCAGACTTGTGAAAGCTGTCCTCTGACATTCATATACCTATCATGGTGCAGACACACTCACATTCTGTAGGCACATGCAAAATAAATAAATGCAATACAAAGCTTTAATGAAACAGGAAAACGTAATCCATCTCCATCTTCCTGTGTCTACCTAAATTACTCTTGTAAACAGAGAAACATAGCAGAAATAATTTCTTCACTTTCAATTAGGTTTTGGAATATTAGGAAAGCCCATCAGGGCAAAACTAAATCTAAGACTTCCAGAGGTCATCTCTACAGATGCAGATGCTTGAGAGCCAGAAAAAGACAGGGATAGCCTGTAAAGCCTCAGCCTCTTGACAACAATAAACAGCAGAAACAACAAGATTTCTAAATATCTACAGAGCATGCTTCTGGCATCTCTCCAAAATCAAGCCACAAATCTTGCTTTCCAACCTCAAAGCCTGGTTCTGTTTTCAATCTAAGCCCAGCCCTCTACTACACAGAAGGAAATTTCTTTCTAATCACTCTTTTATTACTTGCTCATTGAGTGAGCTATTTCCGTGACAGGCCAGCTAAGGGTTCACCAAGGTTGAACTAAGGGTTAGAATCCAGGAAGGCAACAGGAGGAGAGAGAAGAAGGGATGGATGGAAGTAGGTGAGGCAGGGACCCAGGGAGGACCAGGACCTCAGACAGAAGTGGGCTATGTGTCATAACTGCTATACACACCCCTGGAGTGATGCTTAGACTTGAAGTTCACTTGGCTAACCTCCCCGCCCATTGTAGGATGATACCATTTTTTGGCAACCAAGGGACAGTGCTCAGGACTTTCAGAACCCTTTTTTTAATAATGAGAAAGAGTTGAAGTAATAGGAAGTATGGTAAGAATCTCTAAACTCAGTGTGATTTAAATGCAGAGAAATTTACAACTTCTCTAAGTGTATGTGAATGTGCACTTCTGATGGTATCCACTCCTTGGCCAATGTCCCAAGGTCAACAACTTGATTACAACCTGGAATTACAAACACTGGACTCCAAAGTGCCATGAGCACACCTGTAAGTATATCATCCAGAAGCATCCCATGTGTTTACACTTTGAACAGCATAGTGATCACCCCACATTAGGACACAGAGCACCACTTTTGAGAAAAAAAAAAGGTGCACCTGTGGGGATCACCTGTGTGAACTGCCTGCGTGAACCATTGCCTCTGTGAATCATCTCCTATGTGAATCTGCCCCTTCATTTGCTATCACAGAATAATGGGTGTGCACGAGAATCCTAGAGGCAAAAATATTTTTTTAACTTCTTGGAATTTCTTGTTTAAGGATTCTTTTACAATTCTGGTACACTGTGGACAATGACAATATTAGTATAAATGTAATGAGAGAATTTTCTCCATGTTATCTTATAAAGTAAAGGTTCGCCAGGTGTGGTGGTGCACTCCTTTAATCCCAGCACTTGGGAGGCAGAGGCAGGCAGATCTCTGTGAGTTCAAGGCCAGCCTGGTCTACATAGTGAGTTCCAGGGCAGTTGGAGCTAGAGGTGACCCTGTCTCAAAAAAAAAAAAAAACAACAAAAATAAAATAAAATAAAATAAAGGTTCACAATGAAGCTGGAAATAAAGGCTATGCTTATTATCTACACACAAAGGGGAATCACTTGTGGTGTTCAACAACAGTATGAAACTCTTTGTGTCTAACTTCTGAATTCCCACCACAAGTAAATCCACACTCCCTTCTTCACAAGAAGCCCTGACTTGATGTAGTGCAACCTTCTGAGCCCAGCACCCCCCAGGCCTCCCTCAAATTTCTACATGCCCAGTTCTAACCTTATTCAACTCTTCAACTATGATGGATCATCATCGACCCCAACATCAGGAAAAATGACTAATTTTAGATAGCTACTCTGATTGTCCTAGAGCATGTTATATGCACAGGGTCCAGAGACTGACATTCTGAAATCCAAGGTTCGTTCAAAACTGTTTCTCAAACAACCCTGCTGAGAAACTAGACACCAGGCCCAACCCACACTCTCTTTACAGACCTGTAGCCTGCTGATCACACACTTGCAATGACATGCCTCTCAAAGAACAGTGCGGAAACTGGAAGTCATACAAACGATATGAATAGCAACCAGGAATGCTTCATTACTGGGTCAAACCAGATTAATATGATGCTTTATTTAGGATCTCTATGAAACTGAAAACCACACATCCTTTAAACCCATGGCTTCTATGACAATCAGTCCCACTTTTCTTTGATTTCCTCTACCACAAACCTCTTCTGACCTGAAAGACCCATTATGAGGCATGAAATCAAACAATCCAAAATCAAAGTATCTCCTGCATCAGGTCAGAAGAGAAAACTTCAGAAAGAAGAAAGTCTATGCTACAGCAGGAAACTCCTAAATACATTTAGCAGGTCCCAGCACACAGCCTATTGCTCTTGGGGGTACAAGCAAATCTCAAGATACAAAAGGTGGATATTCATGGGGCTGGAGAGATAGCCTAGCGGTTAAGAGCGCCGACCGCTCTTGCAGAGGACCCGGGTTCGATCCCCAGCACCCACATGGCGGCCGAGAACCGTCTGAAACTCCAATTCCGGGAGAACTCCAGTTCCAGGGGAATCCGAGACCCTCTTCTGACCTCCGCGACATTGCACGACACGGGTGCACAGACTTGCATGCAGACAGTACATTCATACACATACAGAAATAAATAAAATTAATAAAAAAAAATTAAAAAAAAAAAGGTGGATATTCGATTATTCATCACTAAAGCACTCTTCTCTGGCCATGTGGAGAGTGTGATCACAATATACTAGGTTCGTTTTGGGACAACACAAGAAAGTCGTACCCAGTGAGTACCTTCCTTCAAGATGGCACCCCAAGGCCACCATGGGATCTACACACCACCATCCTGTAGAAGATTTTGGGAAACTTCTTCTGAGTCAGTTGGTGAATGAAATACCAACTGTACCTTTAACAAATGAATCCTTATTTACCTATGCTCAAATCTCCAATACCTACCTTAAAACTGTAGATCACACCCATTATTCATCGCATTCTGGTTTTCATGGCTTGCTTTAAGCTATTATACGCCAATCAAATCTACATGACAAAATATTTCTATGACTAAGAGTATAATCTGGGCACACATAAACAACTCAAGAATGCCATGTACAGTCTAAATGCTGCAACCTTGTTGAGATATTTTATGGCCTCCCACATGGAGCACAATAAATGAAGATCAGGGTCATAAAACACTGGTGTTTTATGAATGCCCCAGATCAACCTCAAGTTCATTGTCATGTTTCATACAAAACTCAAGAGTTAACTTTTAGCTAGTTGTCCAAACTAGCTCCAAATTATATTAACATAAATTTGGCTAATAGATACTTTCATTCCTGTGTCACAAAAGCTTAAAAAACACATTCTAATTATTAGAATAAGAAAATATCATTCTCTGCACAGCTTAGTCAGTTTCAGTGTCTTAGAGTACATGAATTCAATGAAATGTACAAATCATTTAGCAATGAAATACTTACGCCATGATGCCTGAGAGGTGGAACATTTCAGCTGTAATATAGGACAAATAGCTGTACAGGAAAACAAAGAGTGGTTCAATTACTCGGATGTTATGTGTGAAACGAGTGGTGAATGCAGCTATAAATCCCAGGAAGATGCCGATCAGCACCCCGCCAATTCCCACCACGAAGAAGTTAGCAATGCCTGCAAACACATCAATGGTCTCGATGGTTTTCATCTGGCAGAAGGACTTAAACAAGTTGTACAGGACCTGTGGGAGAAAGAATAAGACACTGTCAAGATCCTCTGTGGGGCTGAAGAGACCACTCAGAAGTTCAAACCCATGCTACAGGAGCATGAAAATGCTGAGCGAGTATGATGAGCTAGTCTGTAATTCCAGCGTTCTGGAGGCAGAGTTGAAATTTCCAAAGCCAGCTAGGTAGCCAGAGTAGATGCATTGGTGAGTTCTGAGTTCAATTGAGATTCCAACTCAAAGAACAGAGTGTTCAAGGAATATTACCTATGTCAATCTGAAACCTTCACATCTAAACATATGTGCACATATACTCACAAACACATGTACACACACACACATGCAAACACAAACACACTTGGGCGTATGCATGTGCATGCACATACATGCACACACACAGACACACATACCATATACACTTGAGAAAGACAAAAAGAAGCCTTCTAGTTTACCCAGTACCATCCTGTGCACAGACAAAACTACCTGACCATCTAAGAAGGACACTGAGAATCGAACCTGGGTCCTCTGCAAGAGCAGTTGGCGCTCATTAACAGAGGAAAATGTGAATTTCCTAAGCATAAAAAAAGACTGAGAGAAAGAGGTAGGACAGTTATGGCAGAGTTCATGATCTGGGATGGGATGGGATGGGATGGGGTGGGGTGGCAGGAAGGGATAGGGGAATGTGCCCGGACAGAAATGAAAAATGATGTATGAAATACACAGAACATCAATAAATAAATAAATAAATAAATAAATAAATAAATAAATAAATAAATAAAAAGAGCACTTATTATATAGTTATATCCCACATATCTTAATATTTTGGCTTTAAAAAAAGAAACTCTTTGGTTAAATTTTTATAGTCAGGTAAACTAATTTTTAAGTAAAAGAGAGATTTCAAAACTGTCACAAAAATTATTCTTAAAAGATTATTATTTGCAGGTAGCACCTGGAATGACATGCTAAGATGCTTTTCATGAGACACACTCAGCTTATATTGCCTTTGCTTAGAAACCATGTGTCACAAGGAAGCTTATGGACCTGCTGTGACCCTATAAGGTCCTGTCACATTCTCACAGCATGGAAGAGGCACACCCTTTATTGCAGGTAACCAGCTGAAGTCCTCCTCCTAGGTAACCACTTTGCTTCCCAGCCCTCCTCCTTGTCCTCTCCACCCGTGGAGGATGCCTGCTAAGTCTGATGGAGCAAAAAGGTCACACATATGTGGTGAGTGTGTCATGTCACTTCGTGAATATTTTTTGCTTCAAAAGCAATGAGACCTTTTGATTTCTTCACGTTTTCATCCCTGTGTGGAGGCCGCAAGGCCAACTGGAATGGGAAGGACTGACTTTTAAGCTTCATCCTTTTTTTTGCACAGCATTAGAGAGTGAAATTCAAGTAAAGCAAGTTTCCTGCATGTTTTCTAGAATGCTCAGGAGTGTTACCTGGAAGGGCCATGGAGACAAGGCCTGTGCCGTGCCTTCATTTGGCTTCTGATAAAGTCAAAATTGATCCAATTTGCTCAAGGTCAAATGACACAAAATATCAGAGGCAACAGCAGAATGTGGGTCTCCTGACCTGGATAAGGTATCCAAGGTTCAGCTGTGGACGAGTGAGTCAAACTCCTCCTGTTAAGCAGCCTGTGTACCAGCAGATGCCACATCACTGTTTCTAGCTCATGGTCATTTATAGAGTACACTGCATTGTAGGCTTGGAAGAAATCTTTTCCTCTTTTCTCCTGGATTATAAGCTCCTTGAGGTCAACCAGCATTTTATTACGATTTCTATCATGCATGTAGATACCACTTCCTACTTTCAGCTTGCTGCAGGAATCAGGAAACAGCAGCCCTGTGCTACAATTAACTCTTAAGAGGGACTGAAGAGATGATATATGCATCCTTTGCCTCCAAACTGACAATTCAAAGTGACAGCCACCATCATCTCTGAGAGAGGCGAACTTCTCAGACTGTTTAGTGGTACACCATTTCAGTACTGCATTGAAAGCCTGCTCTACACCCGCGCTGACACTGCCTCTCTGTCCTAGACTCCAGCCTTCAGCTCCTCCTGTCTCCAGCCTTCACCCCGGAGACTCACTCTGTCTCCACAACTAGAAAGCTTTCCACAAGCTCCAACTTGTTTTACTTTGGGCCTGATACTGAGAGATCGAGAATGAGATAAAATTAGTTTAATCACAGCTAAGTATAACTTCATAGATAGTTCATTCCAGCTAAATTCTTAAAACTAAGGGAACTTGTGCAGATGGAAGCTGCGGAGTTTTACTTCATATATGTACATGTATATGTACGTCAGACAGCTCAAAACAGATGGCTTGTAACTCCAGCAACAGGGTCTCTGATGCCCTCTTTTGGCCTCCACGGGTACTGTACTCACAAATACACACACACACACACACACACACACACACACACACTTAAAAATTGGAGCTGGAGAAATGGTTCAGCAGTTAAGAGAACTGGCTGCACTTGGAGAGGACCAGGGTTTGGTTCCCAACACCCACATTGCAGCTAATAAGTGTCTGTAATTCCAGTTCCAAGGGCTCCTACACCCTCTTTTGGCCTCCATGAGCATCGTATGCATGGTTACACACACACACACACACACAAACACACACACACACACACAAACACACACACACACATAGGCAAAATATGAATACACATAAAAATGAAAACATTTATATAATAAAATAAAATATTTAAAAAGCATTACAGTTCTGCTGTTGCCTGTTTAGTACCATTTTATGATTATTTGAATATATGGGAAAATTATGAATTACATATTTTGAATGGACAAATTCAGTGAAATGTTGTAAAGCAAACATGCAAATTGGGCAAATAGAACTGTTTATCAGAATCTATCAATTCCAAAAAGAGGATGATCACTTTGCATCATGGATTTCAGATAATCCTGCTACTTGCAAAATCTAGATGCAAAATGTTCACTGCTCAGCTTCCACCCTCAACCTCACAGATCACAACAACTTGCCACCCAGGTTCATCACTAGCTTCTGTCCACGGAGCCTGCTCTCCTTTACCAAGCCCACCTATAGGTAGATTATTAAGAAACACTGGGTAAGCTCCTTAACTTTTCTTGTCCAATGTTAGAATAACTGATGGCTGCATTAACAGGTGCCAGGAATGATGGTAGACATTATCATGTGGACACAAGCCATTTGGTCATGGATTACTGTGAAAACATCAGGACTTCTCTGGTAACTAAGAACCAGACCAGTCTTTGGGTTTGAAAATATTTTCATAAAAAAATTATCTTATCAGAAAGTTAGAGAGATGGCTTAGTAGTTAAGAACACTGGCTGCTCCTGCAGAGGACCTGGGTTTGGTTTGCAACATTCACATGGGGGCTAAGAACCATCTGTAATTCCAGTTTTAAGGTATCAAACATCCTCTTCTGGCCACGGAAGGCATTATACACATGTGGTACACTTACACACATGGAGGCAAAACACTTATACATATAAAAATTAAAAATAAAAATAAATCACAAGGGATAATACAAAAATACTACTTAAAGTTAAGTTTTTACTTTCAAATGTTTGGCATTCTTTGGATTAATTCTAATTTACATGACAACAGCATGAAAAGTTTGCTCTACAATATACATTAGAAATTTCTCTTGCTTTGTGGATATTTGGTACTAGAATTACTTCCCTTAACCTTTCTAAGTCAAGAGTGAATTTATCATGATACAGGAAGGAGTTAAGTTATGCAAGAACGAACTTTTGGCATTGTGTCTCTCTGATTTACCTATATCCTTCTGTCTACAGCTCACGATGATGCATATTTTAGCTATCAGCACCATGATCCAGGCTTTCACACATTTTATATTCTTTGAGTTACTTAAACTTCTCTCCTAGGGATACGATAATAGAATGAATGAATCAAAAGCTCTTCTGTAGAAACACCTTCACATCTGTTCTTTGAGGGAATCTGACTAGAAAGCAAATAACATTTTAGATATTTAATTTATTATTTTGTGTATATGATTGTATTGCCTGCATGTGTGTAAGTACACCCCTGCCATGCAGTGCCTGTGGAGGTTAGAAGAAGGAATTGGATGCCCTGGAACTGGAATTATGGGTGTTTTTTAGCCACCATGTGGATTCTGGGAACTGGACCTGCTTCCTTTGCTAGTACTATTGCTATCTCTCCAGACTCCACAAATACCTATTTTTTAAAAATTATTATTCTAATTATTCCACCTGCCTCTGCCTCCCAAGTGCTGGGATTAAAGGCATGCGTACCACCACACTGGGCTTCTAATTATTCCTAACACGTATTCAGTTTAATGCATTATTTAGCCACTTCCGGGAGAGAAATATTGGGGGAATAATTATGAGGTAGGCAAGCCCATGAAAACATTCTGATATGCCCTGTGTTTTCAATCCAGGGTATGCTCTTCCACATCTAAATATTAGGTCCTTCTGACTCACAGGCTCTGGCTACAGACAAAGGCTTCCACCTCCAAACAAGGCCATGTCCTTTCTCTGTCCTTTCCTGCTTCCTTATTGATATGGCAACTCTGTTTGGCCCCCTGCTTTCCTTCCCCTAATCACCTCTCTCAAAACAGCAGATGGCTTTGTGCCCTTTGAAAGGAAGCACAGGACATGGCTCTAGATCCTCTAGTGCATTTGCACATTCGAAACAGAGAGCTAGCCAGATCCTTTCCTGAAACTTGATCCTGGAAAAGCTCAAATGGACCACTAAGGCAACTGAATGAGGAGCCTTCTAAGATGTAGAAAGGCAATGTAAAATGCATGTCATTTATAAAATGCATGTCATTTTGAAGCCAACCTGGCTTTGTTGATATGCCTGGAAGGTATGAAGCAAATGTTCTTATTTTTTTATAGAATTTATTTTACACCAAAGAGATTCACTCCAAGAATTCTACATTCATAGGTCCACAGTCTCCTCCACCAAGGGTAAAATTTACATGCAAATGTAAATTCCAATGGAGAACTTGATGACTAGGTAATCAGAATGAGTTATAGCAAGTTTTTACTGGTATGGCAGTTTCTTAGTTAAAATGTAATATTCAGAGTTAATGACTAAGCACTGTTAATCAATAGTAGAATGTATGAAGTGAATATGCTACTTAAGTTAATTTGTTTGTCTTAAAAATATCTTAGCAGGTATTCTAAAAATTATGACTTAGTAACTATCAAATTATTTCCTACATAACAATGTCCACGTGGTGTTTACGGGCATCTAAACAGGTGAAAATATTTAATTCAGAGATCTACTTTTGCAGTAGCATATTTTTATATGTTTGTTTCCATGTATACTTTCTTTTCTTTTCCTTTTTTTTTTTTTTTTGGTCTTTTCGACAGGGTCTCCCTGTAGCCCCAGCTGTCCTGGAACTCACTCTGTAGACCAGGCTGGCCTTGAACTCACAAAGATCTGCCTGCCTCTGCCTCCCGAGTGCTAGGATAAAAGGCGCTCACCACCACGACTAGCCTCCATGTATACTTTCAAATGAGCCATTTTTATGGATAAAAGCTAATGGAACAGTAGTTGAAAATTATGTGTTATAAGTATGCTTTAATTTCTCTCTCCTTCAAACTTATCTGAAAAATAGGAATATCTTCTTCATTGGTTTCCTAAGGACTCAAGCACCAAAGAAGTACTTACTATGTTTAGCAGGTGTTATTCCTGTAGCCCCTACAAGAATCACCAATGCTAACTAGCTGTTTTACCCATCCGGGATGATTTGAATGTCTACAACTAGTTAAGGAAGAACTCCCCGAAAGTCTGTGGGTGAGGGGAAAATCCTTGTCCTTCGATTTCTCCCACCTTCCCTGAGATCAGAAGGCAACAGGAAAGTAAATTCTGCCAACATTAAAATCACAACGGCTGTTGCTCTAATTATGTGGAAATAAAGAGAGAATTTTAAAAAGTTGTGTTTTCTAAATAAATATCCACTGATGGGACCATGATGAGAAGCAGGCATGTGCTAGTTAATAGTAGCAGAAAGTGAGCATCTGAGAAAAGACCCCCTAAGACCATTAACATAGAGGACAATCCTCAGACAGAGAACGGCACTTAGTAAACATCATGCCCTCACAAACATTACATGCCATATATCAATGTCAGTACTTCTCTCAAAGACTTCTGGGATCTGAAGTTTTTATTTTTTTAACATTTTTTTTTATTTTATTTATTTCTGTGTGTGTATGAATGTACTGTCTGCATGCAGGTTTGTGCACCTGTGTCGTGCAATGCCACAGAGGTCAGAAGAGGGTGTCGGATTCCCCTGGAACTGGAGTTCTCCTGGAATTGAGTTTCAGATGGTTCTCGGCTGCCATGCGGGTGCTGGGGATCGAACCCAGGTCATCTGTAAGAGTGGTCAGCTCTCTTAACTGCTAGGCCATCTCTCCAGACCCTGAAGCTTTTAAAATTATGGCCAATGACCATTACTTTTACAAACGCCACAGTGGCAAACGATCAGAGATTCAAAGGCCACAATCATGTTTGTGGTCCTCTGGCATAAACATAACCTTGTAGTATATATACAAAGTGGCCAGACGCACACTCTGTAGGGCCCAGTGAAAAATGAAAATGAGGAGCCAATTTAACATTAATAAACAAAAATATAAGTAATTACTTAACATTGTATTGAGGGTTTGAAGATGAAAAGATAAGATCATTTATCCAAGTTAGGGACTGTGATTGTGAAATACATACTTTGTCTTTGACTCCTTTCCTGATACACAACTTTTAAAAATCCTTGGAACCTCAAAAGTCTTTGCATGTTAATGATTGTCTGATGGCTGATAGATTCTTCAAGATAAGATATTGTCACAGGAAGACCAAGCCAAGTTCAAGAATTGAGACTTTCATCCTCATCCTTCAACCTCGTGGAAAAGATAGGGGTTAAAGATTAAGTCGATCGCCTATGGCCTATGATGTAATCAATCATGAGTATGTAATGAAAAGCTCCAAGGGACAGGTTCGGAGAGTTTCTGGATAGCTGAGCATGTGGAGTTTCCTCAAAGGAAGGCATGGAAAGAAACCATACACCCACTCATCTGTGTCCTTTGCAGATTATGCGTCTCTGAGTTTTGCGAGCTATTATACCAAGGAGGTCAGGGAACTCCATTGTACTGCCTATTGGTAATAAATACAAGTTAATCCAGGTGGGGCTTTTGGTTACCAGCTGAAGATGTGCAAGGGGCAATTTTAGGACCAAGGCCTCAAGCTGTGGGGTTTGAGGCTATCTCCATGTAGACAGTATCAGAAATGATTTGATTTAGGCAGTAACTGGCTGGCATCCACTACCAGTTGGATTACTCACTTGGTATGTATGGAAACAACTCCTCACGCTAGGCATCGTAAGCATTTTATAAAAGTCTAGTGAGAGAAAGTGAATTTGGTTGGCTGTTCACTCTTCATCCTTGGAAGGAGCCTTTTAAAGATGCAAATGTCAGGTGAGAACCACATACTGCAGTGATGTCACGTGCATTTGGTACTCACCACTGTGACGGCATCGTTGAGCAGTGACTCTCCAAAGACCAGGATGTACAGCTGTTCGTTGACATGAATGTTTTCAAAGACAGCGAGCACAGCCACGGGGTCCACAGCTGAGATCAGGCTCCCAAAGAGCAGGTTCTGGAGCAGAGTGATGTCACTGAGGCCGAAAGCTTCAATCTGGCAGATGCCAAACAAAGATACCCCAATGCCGATGGAGTTCCACAGCGTGCCTACAACAGCGTACCAGAAAATGGTGCCAAAGTTCTCAAAGAAGGGGCGAGTGGGCATGAAATAGCCAGCGTCCAGAACGATGGGCGGCAGGAGGTACAAGAAAAACACATCTGTCTTCATTGCAGGGGGAGACTTTTCGTCAACACCAAAGATAATCCCACCCAGTAGAAGTCCAACCATGATGAGAAGGCAGCTCTCAGGCACTATCGTAGGCAACTTGTGGTAGAGATGGAAGCCTGTTAAAGAGAAGCACAGACACAAAGTCTGGGTTACACAAGAACTGGGGGAAATGGGGCTGGGTTCTCTTGGAAACAGTCGATCCAATTCACAGGCCACTGGAGCTGGTGGGAGACTGGGCTCCCGACTGCAGGACTGTCCCCTCTCAACCCCTTACACTTAATCATTTACATACATACAACAAATCCTATTGAGGTACAAACTGAGCACTAAGTCAGAATTAGGATGCTTTAAGTATTCATTACCCTCATGGTGTGGTTCTTGGCTTTTTATACCATTATTAAGTTTTTCTTAAATACTGAAGCTACAGAAATGAAATAAAGCAGCCATTTTTGTGTGTATAGGTTATACATGTTCATGTATGTGCAGGTGTACAAGTGGATGTTTGGAGCTATATGTGCATGTCACAGGTCAACCCCTGGAGTTGTTCCTCAGGAGTGTCCTCCTTTTTCGAGAAAGGCTCTTTCACTGGCCTGGAGACTAGTGACTGGCAGGCTAGCTGGCTGGCTGGCCAGTGTACCCAGAGATCCATCTGTCTCCACCGCTAAGGCACTGAGATTGTAAGCACATGCCAGCACCTTATTTAAATGAATTCTGAGGCCCAGACTCAGGTCCTCCAGTTTGTGCAGTAAGCACTTTACTGATGTAATTCTTTTCAGAACTTCCCCAGATGTAACATTTCATTTCTTTTCTTAGCAGTAGGCATGGCAGTATTTTTATGCTTTTCAAAATTGAATTGACAAACGAAGCTCACAGCTCTCCTGAGGTCTCACTAAAGTGATTGGGTCACAAGTCAGCTTCCAGATTATTATTGCTTTCTCTGTCATTCTTCAAAATTAGTAATGTCTCTATTTTTAATTTCAGATTCCTTCATTTTTAATGCTGGATATGTTTCATTTTTGAGATATGGGCTCCTTCAGAGCCAACTTAACAGTTCATCAAGGTGCACCCAGGAAGAGCCAGTATCCATGCAGATCTCAGACACAAGGAGGCATAGAGGAAAGGAAGAAAGATAAGGACATATCTATCTCCTACTCCATGGTGGAGCCCAGTGTGCTTTAAACACAGAGCAGCTGAGCAGAGTCCTGTGCCAGAAAAAAAAAGGGGGGGGGGTGAAGGGAATAATTTTGGGCAAGCACATACACAAAACATGGAAAGTGACTTAACCTATGAAGAGTACTCGAGGGAGCTTGACAAGAGGTTATATTTGCAAGGAAACAGCAAGTCACCCTGAGACTCCATATATCTTAGAATTAAAGCAGGATATGAGAATGCCATGGTTTGAGTGAGTCTCTTCCCATTTCCAATATTGTAGGATTAAGAGGTGGAACCTTGGGAGGTGACTAGGAGAGGGGTAGAAGCAGTCCCCAGTGAGATTTAGGAGCAGGATGCTGCGGTGGATGGCTCTGGTGAGGGTGGACTATAGAGCCGGCATGGCAGCAGCAGAAAACTCAAGGAGATCCACAGCAGGCCACCCTAGTGCAAAGATGACCAGAAACTCGTTCAAGCTCCTCGGTGCAAACTGTCCTGTGCCACCCTCTGGCAGCCAAGTGCCTGCTTCCTTCACCCTGCAGTGATGGAGAGGGGAAAGGAGTCTTTGACCTAAGTGGGAACACTTTGAGCAGGTTTGACACCTTTTATTTTATTTTTTTAATTATTTATTTATTTATTTTATGTGTATGAATGTATATCTTCATGTTGGTTTGTGCACCCGTGTCGTTCAATGCCTCAGAAGTCAGAAGAGGGTCTCAGATTCCCCTGGAACTGGAGTTCTCCTGGAATTTGAGTTACAGACAGTTCTCAGCCACCATGTGGGTGCTGGGGATCGAACCCGGGTCCTCTGAAAGAGCATCAGCGCTCTTAACTGCTAGGCCATCTCTCCAGCCCCCAGGTTTGACACCTTTTAAATGCCCCCCTTGACAGGCATTTCCTGATTTGTCTTCATTCCATACCTAATTTCTCTCCACACACACGAGCCCACCAGCCCTATCTGGGTCTTTATAACATGGTGCACCAGATTATCAGACTTTCCAGATTCATCCAGGACTTGGTCACTCATCCAACAAAGGAGAGGATGAAGAATGTTCCTGTCTTTGAGACCCCCATAAAGGGAACTTTAGAAACTCAACCCGTGGTTGTGGAGCTGGGACTCCTTCCTGCCTCACCTTCCCACACTGAGCACTCTGGCTCCAGGCAAAAAATTCATTCCTGCTTAGTGGTTTGACCTACTGCTTGTTTCAAGCCCTGTGAGACTCACCACTTCTGAGACCTGCTCTCTCCAGGGTCTCCTTCCAGGACCGCTGCTCCCAGTTGGGAAAACCCAGAACTGTGTCATTCTCTGGCTACCTCTCAGTTGGTGTCCTGCTGTCACCAAGGCTCTCATCCTTTGTTTTCTCTTTGCCCCATTGTTCAGGAAAATAGATGAGAGCACATTTGGAGACAGGAGAACTGACTGTCTCAATTAAGTGGTAGTATTCCTTCTTTGGGAACTAGATTAAAACTCTTAAGAAGCAGCTTCCTGAGGCACTCGGTAGGATAGCTCCTCCACCGACATGTGTCCTTCCATCAGGCATGTGAGGACACAGCAGGGACACCTTACCAGAGGCTGAAAGCTCAGGTATCATGACCTTGGATTTCCAGTTTTCAAAGCTATGAGAAAATATCTTTTGTTTTAAAGCACCCAGTCTGTGGTATTCTGTAGTAGCAGCAAGAAGAGAATGAGATGGAAATGTATCAGAATCCTAGGACAACAGAACTGAAATGACAGAATAATCTTCAGACACTGTCATAGGTAGTTTAATAAGTAAATTTATTACAAACAAGACTAAAGCCACAGCACGAGGTACTTTAGGAGCTAAAGCAATATAATTTAAAGGGATATAAAACCACTAACTTGTGAACAATAAAGTGAGCATGGTTTGTGGGGTATTCAAATCCACTGTTGCTTCTTTCATTGGTGTGCTACAGCAGGCTACAGTAAAAAGGGAGAGTTAATGTGTCCAATGGATTCGGCTGTCCCCTACCCAGGGCCTCTGCCTGGCTCACTGACCTCACTGTCAAACAGAATAAGAATTCTCTGAAAACATCATCTTGTAATCTGCCTGATTGCCACCTTCTATCACAGCCTGTATGATAAGAGCACGTCAATGGCAGCCTCTGGAAACACCTAGGATCCCAACATAGCCCTCTCCCTTCAGGAACACAGGCCAAAGCTGAAAACTTCCTGCCAAGGGCCTCCAAGGCTGCCATCCGACCACCGTCCCTAGCTTGAAATCCAGCTCTCCCACTGTCTGCATGGGATAGTGGATGGGCGGCCAGCATGGCCAGACTCCTCTTATTCATCTGTGAAGCAGAGAAATACACACCTCCCAGGTAAACCCCTGCAATGAGAAATGAGTTGTTAATGGCACAACACTTATCACTGTGCCCACAACATCACCCATACCCCATAATTTTAGCTGCCTCCTCTACTTCTTAGGAAAAAGCAAGAAAAGAAAGAAAGAAAGAAAGAAAGAAAGAAAGAAAGAAAGAAAGAAAGAAAGGAAAGAAAGAAAGAAAGAAAGAAAGAAAGAAAGAAAGAAAGAAAGAAAGAAAGAACACTTGTATTGAGATGCAAACATAATGAATTGCTAGCGCCAAAGCAGAAATGGAGGAGGCCCGTTTATGAGATATCCTCTTCCGGTTCTTGCCTTTCCTTTCTTTCCCTAGCCCAGCCTCAAAGACCTAAGGTGCTCACACAGAAGCACTGTTACTCTCTGGGTAAGATGTACTTTCTAATACCAATGAGTGGAGGATGGAAACTAGACATGGGGACTAAAGCATGGTATCCACGTATCCCAGATGAGATATCTGTCTGCCAGGCTCATGCAATGTGTGCATTCGGACCACGTCTTTAGCCAGTAGAAAACGGCCAAGGAGATGGGAACAAAATGCAACAGAGACATAAGATGGAACTAGAACAGCAGACAAATGAGATAGAGGGCCAAGGAGACAGGAGAAAGGATGTGGGGGAAAAGAAGGATGTGGGAAAAGGAAGGATGCGAGAAAGGAAGTATGTAGGAAAAGGAAGGATGTGGGAAAAGGAAGGATGCGGGAAAGGAAGGATGCGGGAAAAGGAAGGATGTAGGAAAAGGAAGGATGTGGGAAAAGGAAGGATGTGGAAAAAGGAAGGACTCAGGAAAAGGAAGGATGCGGGAAAAGGAAGGATGCAGGAAAAGGAAGGATGTGGAAAAAGGAAGGATGTGGGAAAAGGAAGGATGTGGGAAAAACAGGAAAGGAAGAATGTAGGAAAAGGAAGGATGTGGGAAAAGGAAGGATGCGGGAAAAGGAAGGATGCGGGAAAAGGAAGGATGCGAGAAAAGGAAGGATGCGGGAAAAGGAAGGATGCGGGGAAACGAAGGATGTGGGGAAAGGAAGGATGTAGGGAAAAGGAAGGATGCGGGAAAAGGAAGGACACGGGGAAAGGAAGGATGCGGGGAAAAGGAAGGACTCGGGAAAAGGAAGGATGCGGGAAAGGAAGGATGCAGGAAAAGGAAGGATGCGGGAAAGGAAGGATGTAGGAAAAGGAGCGATGTGGGAAAAGGAAGGATGTGGGAAAAGGAAGGATGCAGGAAAGGAAGGATGTAGGAAAAGGAGCGATGTGGGAAAAGGAAGGATGTGGGAAAAGGAAGGATGCGGGAAAAGGAAGGATGCGGGAAAAGGAAGGATGCGGGAAAGGAAGGATGCAGGAAAAGGAAGGATGTGGAAAAAGGAAGGATGTGGGAAAAGGAAGGATGCGGGAAAAACAGGAAAGGAAGGATGTGGGAAAAGGAAGGATGTAGGAAAAGGAAGGATGCGGGAAAAGGAAGGATGCGGGAAAAGGAAGGATGCGGGAAAAGGAAGGATGCGGGAAAAGGAAGGATGCGGGGAAAGGAAGGATGCGGGAAAAGGAAGGATGCGGGGAAACGAAGGATGTGGGGAAAGGAAGGATGTAGGGAAAAGGAAGGACACGGGAAAAGGAAGGATGCGGGGAAAGGAAGGATGCGGGGAAAAGGAAGGACTCGGGAAAGGAAGGATGCGGGAAAGGAAGGATGCGGGAAAAGGAAGGATGCAGGAAAAGGAAGGATGCGGGAAAGGAACGATGTGGGAAAAAGAAGGATGTGGGGAAAGGAAGGATGCGGGAAAGGAAGGATGTGGGAAAGGAAGGATGCGGGAAAAGGAAGGATGCAGGAAAGGAAGGATGTGGGAAAAGGAAGGATGCGGGAAAAGGAAGGATGTGGGAAAAGGAAGGATGCAGGAAAGGAAGGATGCGGAAAAGGAAGGATGTAGGAAAAGGAAGGATGTGGGAAAAGGAAGGATGCGGGAAAAGGAAGGATGCGGGAAAAGGAAGGATGCAGGAAAAGGAAGGATGTGGGAAAAGGAAGGATGTGGGAAAAGGAAGGATGTGGGAAAAGGAAGGATGCAGGAAAAGGAAGGATGTGGGTAAAGGAAGGATGTGGGAAAAGGAAGGAGTCAGGAAAAGGAAGGATGCGTGAAAAGGAAGGATGCGGGAAAAGGAAGGATGTGGGAAAAGGAAGGATGCGTGAAAAGGAAGGATGTGGGAAAAGGAAGGATGTGGGAAAAGGAAGGATGCGGGAAAAGGAAGGATGTGGGAAAAGGAAGGATGTGGGAAAAGGAAGGATGCGGGAAAAGGAAGGATGTGGGAAAAGGAAGGATGCGGGGAAAGGAAGGATGTGGGAAAAGGAAGGAGGCAGGAAAAGGAAGGACACGGGAAAAGGAAGGATGCGGGGAAAGGAAGGATGTAGGGAAACTACTAGCAGTGCACAATCAGGAAAGAGCAACAAACAGGAACAAGGGAGAATCATGCATTCATGCTGAAGACACGTCTTTTCTCTGTTCCTCTGTGAGTGCCTGTGTCTGTCACAATGGATTTTGGTGACCCTTCCTTGAACTAGGACAGTGGCTACTGAATCTGCCCAGTTGTTCCATGAGCAAGAAGGGATTAAGTGATGGGCAGCCATGGGAGTCCTTAGCTTAGTGCCCTTCCAAAGAACATAGGCAGAGATATGACATGCCCAATGTGACCTCCAGCTGTTAGAAAAGACCTTGCATCCCCATGACCATGCTTTAATGAGCACTGGAACCAACTAACCAGCAAAAAGCCTTCTTAAATGTCATCATTCCCATGAATAGACAGAAGTGACTGTGCCTTGATGATTCTCCCACCTCATATTACTAAGAAATCTTATCCACCATTGGAAAGAAATTGAAATGAAAATTTTGGTAATTTTTATGAGGCTCAACATGAACTGATGAGGGAATAACCTATGCCGTATAGCCCAAAGAATGCCAACTTTTTAGCACAATGCATATAGTAAATACTTTCAGCTTACAGACCACATTTTTAGTTTGTCTTCGCTGCACAAAGCAGCCATAGGTAGCAGTAGAGCTAATGGGTGTGGCCTAGTTTTAATGAGGTTTTAGTTCACTCACACTGAAACTCGAATCTCATTCAGTTTCACGTGTTATTTGGTCTTATTTAGATTAGATTTTAATCATTTAAAATTGAACAATCAGTTTATTTTCAGATGACATGATTTTAGTATAGGTGTGGCATATATATACATATATACATATATATGCATATGTTGAAACAATACAGATTGGAGGGAACAACAACAACAAAAGAACTGGGACAGGGAACCAACTGAACCAGCAAAGTTCTTCCCCCCCTCAAAATAATGCTCTTCTTTGAAAAACTTTGAAAGGACTCAGAAAGGGATACAGGACATGTATGGCAGACTGCACGAACTCAGGAGGGGTGGGGGCATGGGGGGGAAATGAGTCTGTATTGAAGTGAGAAGAGATGTATGAAATGCACAAAACTTTAATAAAAACATTATAAAAATAAAATAAAATGCATCAAAAAATGGAACAATCAGGGCTGCAGAGATGGCTCAGTGGGTAAAAGCATTGGCTGCCCTTGCAGAGGACCCAGGTTCAGATCCCAGCACCCACATGGCAGCTAACAATTGTCTGTAACTCCAGTTCCAGGAGATCTGATGCCTTCTTCTTCCTCTGCTGGCACTTCATGACATGGGTGCACTTACATACATGCAGGGTGCACTTACATATATGACATGGGTGCACTTACATACATGCAGGCATAACACTCATACACAGAAAGTAAAAATAAATAAAATTTTTAAAAATTGTTAAAAACAGGAAAAATCACTGTCAGACCAGAAGCCATACAGAGCCAAGTGGCATGCTTAGCTTCCAGGTGACAGTGTCACCTGCCCAGGTTCAATCCACTCTTCGGATTTCCTGGTATCTTCTGTTTATTATACTTGGGAGGGTATTGAATTTATTGCCATCCAATTTTTATTGCCACCACATAAAACTCGGCAAGGATAGTGCTTTAAATGTCTTGTACTTCATTTTAATTGCAATAAATCTCAGTGGGAGGAGAACAGAAGACACCCATAAAATACAGAGTGAAAATACTAGTCTCCTAAAGTGACACTATTTAATTTTCTGTCTACATACAAGAGTAGAAATAAGCTGAGCTTAAATCTAAAAATCTGTGTAAAGCTAAATGCATTGTAATTTCTCACTATAGCTATAACAACCTGTTTATCCAACTCTGGGAAGAGAATAAAGATAGAAGAAATACAGGAAGCTTCCAGAAGCAGAATCTGAATAGATAGATAGATGATAGATAGATAGATAGATAGATAGATAGATAGATAGATAGATAGATAGATAGATAGACAGATAGAGATATAAAGATAAATAGATCAGAACCAGAGAAAACCACCACCAACAAAGTATAGGAAGTAAGTTTACAAATAATAAGAAAACGAACAAACCAACCATGCAGTTCTGATTAGCTCAAGGGAGAAGGAGAAATCAGCAGAGTGAGCAGAGAACTGCAGGAAAGGGAGGTAAAGACAAACACCAATGTTCTAATAGCAGTTTACATTTCATTTCATTTTAATTTTTGTTCTTCATATTAAAAGGGTTTGAAGAAATATATAATGCATCAATTGGATCAACAAATACTTGCCAAGCTCACAATGAGTACAGGACAAGCACACGCAGACACCAAAAGTAGGCATCATGCACTGATTGTGGTTGTGTGGCCCAGCACCAGGACCTGGGCTGGCTACCCTCAAACCTTGCTCTAGGGAAACCCTGGATTGAAAGTCAATGATGCTCTAAATAAGTCATATTCCAAATTAGACCATCCAAACCTAAAAAGTACTTATTTTTAAGTATCATCATTTAGGTGATAAACAAATACACATCCTCTTATTGTTCTTGTTGTTGTTTGAGGGTGGTTTTTGAGACAGGGTCTCCCTATAGACCCGGCTTGCCTGGAACACACTATGTAGCCTACACTGATCTTGATGTTTCATAGATCCTCTTGCCTCTTCCTCCTGAGTTCTGGGATTAAAGTTGTGCTCTACCTCACCAGGCCTCAAATCTATATCTTTAAATAAAAACAGAAGCACAGTAAATAATTAGCCAGAGAGAAACAAGCAGAAAATAGTGGCGTGACTTTAAGCCAACAAAATGTAGGGCCATATGATAATTCAACTAGACAAAGACTGAGAAGAATATGTTTCTGAAAGTAGAATCACTTTGAACAAATAACTATTTCAAATAAATAAGACATGGAGATAAGTAATACAGAAAGGGAATAGAATTGAAAAAATAAAGCAGAGTTAAGACATCTATTTCAAAATTTTGCTAACATGAATGTAAAACTATCATAACATTTAGTCTTAAGGATAAAAGATACTTTTAAAACTCTCCCATTAAAAGCTACCTACTGGCTTTACAAATGACTCATAATAATAAAATGATTATAAACTTGGAAAATATAAATGAAGCACTGAACATTGTTACAGTTAGTCTAAAGTAGAACTTGGATGATATTTAAGTTTTATCCAAATTACTTGGCCACTTAAAGAAAAAGGAAATCAAATGAATTGTCCATTCATGATGGACTTTGGAAACACAAAGTTGGACCCTTTATCAGAGATTTATGGAGCACTTTCTGTAGACAAGAATTGGAAGGGCCCTAAGAGTTAAATCATGATTTTTCCCTGTCTTCAGAGAGTTTATATCAGGGACAGAAGATAAGATGTGGCCATAGTGTTTATGATAGGAAGCAGAGCAGGATAGTTGTCACTAAAGAGGAGATGTAACAAGGACCAGAGAAGTAGAAAACCAACTTAGATGCAGAGATTCAAGATTTCATAGGTGGAGGTGGCATGAAGGAGTCTGGATGGTTCGATTCCTAGAGCAATGAAGCAAAGGGGAGGCTCATATCATATCATACCATACCATACCATACCATATCATATCATATCATACCATACCATATCATATCATATCATACCATACCATACCATACCATATCATATCATATCATATCATACCATACCATACCATATCATATCATACCATACCATACCAAACCATATCATATCATATCATATCATATCATACCATATCATAACATTTCATATCATATCATACTGAAATGGCAAACCATAGGATGAGAGAGCAAGTACCAACTAGAATGTACTTGAAAAATATTACTAATCTTAACATCGATAACAGATTGGCCACGAGAAATGGCAGGCAATTTTTATAGAATATTGTTGAAGAAGCATGGCTTCCTAAAGGTATGATGTCAGACTTGTTCCAAATCACTGCCAGACATACTGCAATCTGCTTTTATTATACCTGTAATTAATCACAGGAATGAAACTATAAATCCAGATTATGACAATAAAGGTGGAGGGATGTCTTATAAAGTCAGAGGCCATATATCAATGAGGAAAGAGCACAATTCAACCAGTGTTATAAAATAAGGAAGATAACATGACATAACCCAAATACACACAGATGTTTCTTGTTTTGTTGAACCATAAAAAAATAAAGACTATCAACTAACTGTGGTGGCAGGGTTCTCTAATCACAGCACTTAGAAGGGAAAATTAGAGTTTCAAGTCATACTCAGCTACATAGAAAGTTGAAGCCCAGCCTGGGCTACATGAGATGGATCTTTTAAAAAAAATCCAATAAACAAGTACTCATCCTTTAAGAGGTGACAGATTATCACCAATGATGAAAGTAAAAAAAAATATTAAGTAATGAAAGTAAATATATTAAGATAGGTGCTAGCTCCACCTTGGTCCTGGCACAAAAACCACAGATATAATTTGGTGGAACAAAACAGACAACTCAGATATCAACTCACACAGCTATAGCCACTTGATTTTGGACAAAGATGCCAAAAAATATACACTGGAGAAAATACGGCTTAAAGAAATGTGATGGCAAAATTGAATATTTGAATATAGATAAATGAGTCTAGATCCTTTTTCATACCCTGTGTAAAAATCAACTGTAAATGGATCAAAGACCTTACTTTAAAACCTGAATCTCTGGAACTGTTATAGGAAATGGTAGAGAAAACACTTCAACATTTCAACATAGGCAAACACTTTCTAAACAGGACCCCAGAAATAGTGCTAACAACAGACACATGGGATTTTACGAAAAGAAATAGTCCAGTGAAGAGACATCCTACAGAACAGGAGAAAAATCTTTGACAAATCCAATAGAGAATTAATATCTGAAATGCTGTACATTTCAGCTAAGCAATAAAAATCAAGCTGCTCAATCAACAAATGGGATGATAGAATGAGCAGTTTTCAAAACAATGAGGTAAAAATGGTCAGTATATGAAAAAGCATTCAACGTCACTCTCCATCTGAGTAATGCAAATGAAAAGGCACTGAGATCCCACATCACATCACGCTAGTCAGAATGGCAGCCATCGCAAAAACAGACATTACATGCTGGGCTGGGGAGGATGAGGAAATTACTCCTATATACTGCTTGGGGGGGGTGTAAACTAGTGAGAAGCTATGGAATTTGACATGGAGGTTCCTCAAAACCTAAAAATAAACCTACCATCTGACCCAACTATACTACTCCTGTGTATTCACCTAGAAGACTTCAAATCAAGGGATCACAGAGATGCTGCTATGTCAGTTTTTGTAGCACTAGTCACATGAGGATAGTTATGGAACCAGCCTAGGTGCCCATCAACAAAGAACTGGATGGAGACAGATTTTGGTTTATACACACAATGGAATTTTTCAGGCATAAAGAAGAATAAAGTTATGCTGTTTATAGGAAAATGGCTGCAGCTGGAGATAACTATATTAAGTGAATCAAGTAAGTCTCAGAAAAACAAATATTATATTTTTTTCTCTTATTTGTGAGTCCTGGTCTTCTTTTTTAATTTTATTTATTTATTTTTTATGTGTATGAATGTATTGTCTGCATGCAGGTCTGCGCACCCGTGTCGTGCAATGCTGCGGAGATCAGAAGAGGTTGTCGGATTCCCCTGGAACTGGAGTTCTCCTGGAATTGGAGTTACAGATGGTTCTCAGCTGCCATGTGGATGCTGGGGATCGAACCCGGATCCTCTGCAAGAGCAGTCGGCACTCTTAACCGCTAGGCCATCCCTCCAGCCCCGAGTCCTGGTCTTTATAGGTCCATGATATCATATGTTGGCAAATAATAATGAAGCAGAAATGTAACTGTTGCAGGAGTATGCAACCTGTAGCCTTCAGTCTACATATGGCCCAGTATAGCTAAGAATGTGGCCCAACACAAAAACAGCGTACTTATTTAAAAGAGTATGAGATATTGTTTGTGACTCAACTGAATGGCTCTTGGATAATGACCATTATAAATGACATGTCCCAAAGAAACTGAAATGTTGGAGCCTGGACAGGGAGCAAAGAGGACTAAAGTGTGGTGGAGTGGTAGAAAGGGAAAGATGGTGAAATAAGGGAGAGAATATGTTCAAAGCATAAATGTTCTTGCATGAAAATGGCCATACCATTTAGTAAAGTTAAAATAAATAAAAATAAAAAACCGTATTGTAAAAATAAAACAAATAGGGGCTGGAGAGATGGCTCAGCGGTTAAGAGCACCGACTGCTCTTGCAGAGGACCCAGGTTCGATTCCCAGCACCCACATGGCGGCTTTAACTCCAGTTCCAGGGGAATCCGACACCCTCTTCTGATCTCTGCAGCATTGCATGACATGGGTGCACAAACCTACATGCAGACAGTATACTCATACACATCAAATAGTAAATTTAAAAAAATTAAAAAATTAAAAAATAGTATTTTTAACATTTTATTTATTTTTGTTACGTGTATGACTGTTTCTGCACACATGTATATAAGTGCACACATGTATGCAATACCAGAGAGGTCAAAAAACGCCATCAGATCCCCTGAAGCTGGAGCTTGAACGGTCGCCACCCACCATCCGGGTGCTGGAACCAGATCAGGGCCTGCTGCACCTCTATAGCCTCAAAAAATAAGTTTTAAAAGACAGTCGTGCTTGAATTCATCTTACTAAAAACCTGTGCAGAAAACAAAAGGTTAAGAAATTATGATTTTTTTACAAGAACAGATTTCTACCAGTGAGAAAATGGAATATATTTTTCTGTTCCTCCTGTTCATTACATCTAAAAAGGCTTGACATTGCAGACATCATATATAAAGCAAACAGAAGATAGATCTAGATGGTAAAAGACAGCACAGAAGACTGGGTGTGACCTTCAGGTCCAAAGAATGCCAAAGCCCTGAAGGTGGGGTGCTTTCTTTTTGGTTTGGTTTTAGTTCTTTCTTCAAATACATCAGACTTAACTGAAGAAGACTGCATCCACGAAACACCAGCGGGTGCAGACAATGAAAGGCCTAACAATGGTCGGCTTTATCTGGAAAAAGGACTTGGAAAAAGCCCACCTACCAAGAAAGGAGAGTTTCAAATAGTAACTACTCTACTACAGCCAAATATTGCAGAGAAACATTGGTTCTGCCCCCAGCAAGTTCTAGGCAGGTCATCTAAATGTCACCCTTGTAAGAGTGCTAGAAGGCCCTAGCTTCCCCATGGGTCTGATATCAGAAAAGGAGGGTGGTAAGATTCACTGTCTGCTGGGTAGTAACGAGTACTCCTTCCTCAGCCAGTGAAGACCATTTGGAGAACATGGATTATATTAATGAGGTAATCAATCCCACCTCACTGAGTGAAAGAAAGAAGTTCAAATGACTAGCCCTGAGAGCCAAAGGGATCCCTCTATGAACCCTGTCATCAACAGGAACACCACGGTCATCCCTACATATGTACAAGCACACACAAACAGAAACACATGCACACAAATACACAATCACACACACACACACACACACACACACACACATCATGTCAACTGACTAAAGAAGAAAAATCACGTTTATATAAATTGATGAGGAAGACACATTTGACAAAATTCAATATCCATTCACAATTCAAACTCTCAGCAAACTCAGGATAGAAAGGAACTTTCTCATGTTGCTAAAGAGCATTCATAGAAGCACATCATTTCATTCCAAATGTCACCTTTCAGCCACAACATGGAAAGGTGCCTGCTTATCTACAAAACTGCAGGGAGAGCCTGCTGTTGGGCCCATAAGAACACCTTGTTCACAGGGCTGGGGGCAAGTCCCATTCTGTTGTTTAAATCCTGGGCCATGCTACAATTTTGATTTCATCTAGTCCCCAGGTCCTTGATCACAAATCTCCTAAGAACCTTTCAATCTCCTGAGTGATAAGAGTCTCTCTCTTCTTCTCTCAATGCTTAGTTTTTTCTTTGGTTCCTGACATGGGTTTCCAACACCCTTGGCATTTATGCCTGTATTTGAAAAGTGCAAGAGTTATTCAGCATAGGTAGACAAAAATGGCAGTAAACACGACAAGGAGGAAGCTCTTAATCTATCCTTTGATCTTGTTCCTCTTTTGGGATTATATGCCAAGCCCAAGATGACACACACAGTTTTCAGGCACCAGATGGACACTTTACAACTGGAGGTTCCAGTAGCAGAGAGATGAACTCTTGGCCCTTCACCTTTATCATGAGCCTTACATTGCTGACTCCAACATTTTCTGTTTTTCTTAATCTTTAATATTGTTCTTTGATTTCATGACAGAACATAGTCAACTGATTGATATCTGATTGTACAAAAGGTTTATGCTTTTATGACATTTATCTCAGTTTCATTAGGGGAAAAAGAGCTATAATGTTCTTCCTTATAATCTTTCCATTTGCAAGACACAAAAGAATGAATGCTGTGTGATTCTAACCACACAGGTGCCAAGAACAGACTAATTCATAGGAAGAAAGTTGAGTAGAGACCACAGGGGTTGAGAGGATTGGGAAGTTCTTATTTAAAGGATTTTTAATTTCACTTAGAAAAGACAAGAAAATCTTGCAGATGGATGGTGGTGATGGGTCCACAATGGGGATCAACTTAATTCCACTGAATTTTACAGAAAATGGTCAAGATGGCAAGTTTTATATGCATATTTCATCATAATAAAAATAAGCTTCACTTTCATTTTATCCTAGCTCATTGTTATAAAATGTTGATGTCAAAGCAAATAAAATATTGACTTAACTACATAAACACGGCTAAACAAATAGGTAGAAAGAAAGGGAGCTTTCTTTCCTAAGACGGCTCTTTTCTGGCAGGCAGAGTCACTATATGATAAACCTGAAAATATAATACCAACTGGTCTGCTGGCGTGGGGTATGAAGTGAGCAGTGGTAAGGCAGTTCTGAGTCCACTTCAAATGTTACATACAGAGGCCGTTCAAAAGTAAAAAACAAAATATATGAATTTTGACAACTCAAAGGATGATGTAAGTAATTTATGTAAAAAATACCCATAGCAAAATGTGACAGAACAGGAAAATGTTTGAGCAGGTTGTCTACACCACCATGCTAGTCTCATCTAGCATGCATACTTGTTTTGTTGATTCTTCTATGAGTTTACTTAAAATGCTCAGTAAAAGAGTCCAAGAATTGTCAAAATATTAAAAATGTTGAGATCAAGGAAACCGCCTCTATTCATGATAATAAAAAACATCTTCATGTCAGTTATCAATTACTGCCAGCAGGCTGGGGTGTAACTCAGTGACAGAGAGTTTCCTAACACTGGATGAACAAGGCCCTGAGTTATATCCTTATCACTGCAGTCACCACCATCACCATAGTCATCATCATGATGAGAACTGATTCATCTATGGACTTTACCTTACCTGATTTGGCCTCCTAAGTGCTAGATCCCAGTGTAACCTCCCTTTCAAAGGGTAACACATTAAATATTCCATTATAGCCATCCTGGATCTATCAATGGTCATGCAACATCACCCATTTCTATGTATTTATCTTTGAACACATACTGGGAAATGTACTAGTTTGAACAGTGTTAACTGGACTATCAAACAAGTTCATTATATATATATATATATATGTATATCTATATATATCTATATAATATAATATATATCCATATCCCACACCATAGGCTTAGAGGGCTTAAATATAACTAGGTAGAAAGACATAAATTGCAAAATCCACAAAGTTTCCATGTTTGGGGGGTTTTGTTTGTTTTTCACATCACAGAGGTGTGAAAGGCTAGACACTCGATGGAAACTGGACTTTGAATTTCGATCTTTTTCTGAGCTATGTTGCCCAATCCTCTCTTGAGATTCTCTGCTCTCCAGCTCCTAGTCAGTAACATTATCACAAGGATGAAATAGCCAAGACTTCATAATTACTATATTCTTAAGCTATGTTGCTCCATAAATTAAGTTCATTGAATGGGTTTTCAGTTTATGATGTTTTCAATTTAACACCAGATTACTTAACATCTAACCCATTATAAGTTGAGGGACATCTTTAGTAGAAGCCAGATTCCATGTAGCATGACAAATCCTAGAATAGCTTTCAAATGGCATATATAAACCATGATCACCAGCAAGCCCATGTTGCTTAGCTTATCAAGTATTACCAGTATTGAGTTCATCTTTAGAAATGTAGAGATTCTTTGTTGAACTCTTCCTAGGTAGCTTATTTTGAAAAATCAGCAGAACCCTGCCCACTCTTTCACAGAATCCACACTTATTTCTGGAAGATGTCACCACCTGGGGCTGGGCAATGCCCTTTAGTCATATTAGAACTCAGTTGGTTCTATACTTCATCTGCTTCCATTTCCCACCCCTCCCATCTCACAAGAAACAAAGAGACATCAATAAGGCTCATACTGACTTCTTTGTATCTAAACTAAAACTGAAACAATCCAAGCATCAGAGATTACTGTGGCTGTGATGGAAGCTATGGCAGGGAAAATTCTACCATCATTCCCTTCCTCATTGTCCTTTTGGGACTCCTAACTTCATATTTTAACCACAGCAATGAGAAAAAAATCATTGGGTTATGAGATTCCATGACTGACTTATCAAACAGAGGTCCAATTCCTTAAGCAAATAAGTGAAAGTTCAGTTGTCACACCCTTTGGGTGCCTCTGTCTCTCCTGGGACCTATACTTGGTCTGTGGTCACTTGTCTCTTATCAGTATATGAGGCCTCTGCAGATACAAAGACATGTAGTTCACTTCCAAGAGGACTTATGAGGTGAAGAGCCATCTGGCAGTCTCCTCTCCATCTAAAATCAGTTGAAGTCTAATCTGATCACAGAGTTAGCACTGGAAACAGGATTTGACTCATGTCCCTGCCTAAGTACCGGCTTTATCCAATCCTTTCTCCAGTCTCAGACTCATTATTTACAGTCCAGCTATTAGAAAAATGAGATCAAATCTCAGCAGGATAGTCTCCATCTATAACAAGTTGGGTCCAACAAATGAGGCATCTATCTAATGAGTCAGAAACAAATACTTAATAGATTCTTTTCAATATCCATAACTAGAAGTTTCATATCTTGTATTTTCATAAGTAACTCAATAATTCTCTTCACAGGCTCAAAAATTGTTGAATATGGGTCCCATGAAGATAAGGAGAGAGAGAGAGAGAGAGAGAGAGAGAGAGAGAGAGAGAGAGAGAACTCTCAAACTCTTCTGGGGAATGTACTAGATGGAATTCCCTGTATTTAATGCTGATAGTTTCCTCTCCCATCCTCTAAGCCCAGGGACAGAATTAGCCAAGATGCTGATCTCAGTAATTTGATATGGAGAAAAAAAATTAAGTACGTTTTCCCCTCCAATGGAAAGGAATTCTTTGGTTGTACACATATATGTGTATTGAAAGAAGTGCATTTTGAGTAGTCTTAGGGCAGTCTTGGAGAACTGCTAGAACTAGACTCATCAACTCACAGGAACCTCAAGGATGAGCCACCAGGGGCTTCTGGTTCCTGTGACCCAAATCATTTCTGGGTAGCATAGTCCTTGATAAAGCTCTCCTGTATTCCAAGGATGATGAACTTACAAAGAACATACAAAGTACACTGTAAAAAGAACAGCTCCATAGCTATTATGCGTCCTAATGGCATGCTATGGCTCTCTAATAGAGCCCTAATTCTATTTCAGTAAAGTGGCAACCACAGTCATTCCCAGGTGTTACTTATACTGACTACTTCTATCTAATAAAAACTCACTACCATTTTCCATAAATTTAACAGTCATGCACAAAAGTATCTGTATTAGTTAATTTCAATGACAACTACCTTATATTTAGAACTACTTGAGAGACACTCTGTGAGAGTACTTGAAAATGTTTAACTCAAGAGGGAAAGATCTATCCTGAATGTGGGTGACACTATCCCATTGACTGGGGTACTAGAATGAATAAAAAGGGGGAAAAGGAGAAATGTTGAGTACCAACATTCACCTCTCTCTGCTTCTTGACTGTGACATTATGTGATCAGCCACTTTCCCTGCCATTGGGGCTTACAGATCCTCAAGTCATGAACCAAAATAAATCCTTCTTTCCCTAAGTTGCTTTGGTCAGGTATTTGTCATAGCAACAAGAAAAATACCTAATACAGAAAATTGCTATCAGGAGTGGGGTTGCTGCTGTAACTACCTAATCATGTAGCTTGAGACCTTTGGAACTGCTTTATGGAAGTTATGCAAGTGTTTGAACCTTTGGGATAGAATGCACTAAGAAGAGCTTAGTGGGACAACCCTTTAAGAGTGATAAAATTTAGAATGCTGAATGAAAGGCAGACAATAACACTTTACTCAGGAGGTTACAGAAGAAACAAGAATCCCATAGGAAAACTGGGCTACGAGACATTATGTTGTGTTCTGAGAGGGTAAATGAGACCTTTTATATCCATCCCCTGATAATGTAAGCAAGGCTGAATTAAAAAGTAATGGCCTTCGCCGGGTGTGGTGGCACACACCTTTAATCCTAGCACTTGGGAGGCAGAGGCAGGCGGATCTTTGTGAGTTCAAGGCCAGCCTGGTCTACAGAGTGAGTTCCAGGACAGCTGGGACTACAGGGAGACCCTGTCTCAAAAAGAACAACAACAAAAAAAAAAGTAATGGCCTTCTTGGATCATCTTTCCTAGCGTGCAAGGACTTTTACATGACACAGAACTTTTTCCCCCCTACTTTTTTCCTCTAGTTCTTTTAGGCATTTAAATTGTTTCTGTTACTCTCTGACTTTGAGATTGAACACACCAATATTAGTTGAGAAGTTCCCTCACAAGCTCTTGTTCCTGTGGCATAAAGCCATAGGCTTGGTTTGGTGTGTGTGGGGTGTGTGTGTGTGTGTGTGTGTGTGTGTGTGTGTGTGTGATTTGGTGGCACAGCGGAAATACCCTAGATGCTGCATTCTCCTCCAGATGAGTGCTCAGAGCAGGAGACCTAGGCTGGTGGGCACTGGGAAGAAAAGGTGAGTGTCTAAACTGCCACATAACTCTGCTCCTTAAGCATTAGCCTCTGTTTTGTGTTTTCAGAAAGTTCCAAACTTTGGTTTCTATAAATCAAGTTTCTAAGTAAGGTCCCTGATGTGCCAGAGGGACATTGTTTTGTGTCTGCCACAAGATGCAGAGTCCATCAGCAACCAGTGCACTCCAGCCAGGCTTTTTATCACTTGTGTTCAGGGGATTGGGGGTTTCATGCTTAGGTTTCCATGCTGATTGAGTGTGACAGACCTGGTTTTGGCTTTGGGTGATTGCTGTTTGACTGTTTCAGTTACAGTTTGTGTGATTACCATAATAAAGTTGGGTTTGGTCTTACAGTCTTGCACAGGGAGCATCTTTGATCTCTGCCCTGGTGCTGTATGGAACTTGGTTATTTTTGTGAAAAGGCTAAGGATTTGTTTGTTTGTTCCTGGTGATGCAGTGTAGTCACAGGTGGGGTTGAGTGATGAGAGCAAGGCTCCGGAGTGATGTTAGTATGGTGATGATGACAGGCACTTTTGCTGTAACAATCAAAAGTACTTTATATTTTATAAAGTCGCATGTTTCATTTTGATTAAAGCTACCAAAGGAATTTTGATCATGTATAAGTGTTTAAAGCAATATTTTCTGTAATATACCAAGCTTATATAACTCAATTTTATGCTAAATTATTAAAGGATTCTCCCTTTTTGAAACATGCATGTTCAAAATATCACATCTTTTGGGTTCCCATAATAAAATCCTTGCTCTTTTAATATTTCCATATTTGTAAATTTTCATTTATGAGTTCTATGATATGTGGTCTCTGAAAGACCAAATAGAGTTCTATTTCTACTTCTTATATTTTAGTTCACATTGTGTCTACAAATTGTTAATACTGTAATTTAATGTAGACTTACTTTGAATAAAACTAGTTTAATTGGCCTTAAAAAAAGTAATGGGACAATTTATTGGGGTGAATGGACTCCCAAGACACATACATTCAGGCTGTGACATGATGATTGCTCCATGCATTTATTGAGATTCATATTGATAATTCAAAGCACAAAGATATAGGAAATGTTTAGTGAAGAATGGAATTTAAGTTTAAGGATGAGAACAAGGAAGGTGTGCACAAAGCATTAATAATTGTGGGAGAGATTAGTTCAATGAAGAAGAAACCTTGTACTTTGCCCTGAGGCAGTGGGAAAGGCGCCGCCTTGAGGGCAAGACTCTAACCCATCCCGAGCCACCAGCTTGTAAAATAAATACATGTTTATTTGAAAGGAGAAAGCTGAATTGAGAATGCCCACTGAAGGCCTACTTAAAAGCAATGACCTAGGGAAGTATTTTTTCATGGTTTGGACATGAAGGCACATAGAGGCCACTATAGCTCTGGCATGAGAAGGCCAGACTATGTCTAGATTTGGTAGCAGAACTTGATTGGTCTGTACTAAATAGAGACCATATGGTGATTGTTTTGCAGACTTTCAAATTGTACTAATTATGGGGATATGGAGGCTTGCACCAAGGCAATGAAAGGTAGCTGAGGCAGGCAATGTGTAGCAAGACTGGATTCCTTGCAAAGAGGCCTTAAAAAAGCAATGTATACAATAGTGAAGGTGAAGCCTAAGTTTTACCAGGGACCCCGTCCTACTACAGAAGCTAGGACATTGGGACAGACATCTGAGAAGGAAAGATGCAGGTGTAGAATCAAACTTGTTTGTGCTATGGGGACAGAACTGGAAGGCCAGGGTACCCTACCAAATGTCTCAAAGGCTGGACATGGAAGTGTTGGATTTAGTGTTTATACTGCTGAGTTTTAGTTTTGCTTTGCCTGAGCTTTCTTTGTCATGATTTTTGTCACTATTTCCTCTGGAAAGGAGAATGTTTACTCTGTGCTATTATATACTGGAAATATGGGATTGCGGTTTTTTGTTCTGTTTTCCTTTGTTTTATATGGGCTGACACTTAAGAGATTGCCTTGAGGCTCAGATAAGACTATAGGCATTAGAGTTTGGAACATGTATGTGACTGTTAAATATTATTTGAAACTTTAGAAGTACACTAAATGCATTATGAGATGAACCTGAGACTGCATGGGGCCAGGGGTAAAATGTTATGACTCAAAGTAATATGTTTTCACGAGAGATTGAGAAAGGGTGGATTTTTGATGTTGAATCTTTATTTACAGCTTGGCTATATTTAGAATCACCTAGGAGACACACCTCTGGGACTGTCTGCGAGGGCATTTCCAGAAAGGTGTCACTCAAGAGAGAAAACTCACCCTATATGTTGAGGACACCACCCTTGGGCTGCAGACCTGAGCTGAGGAGATGAAGGGGAGAGGGTGTCTCTCTCCTTTCCTGATTGCAGAAGCAATGTGACCGGCCACTTCATCGCTTTGCCTCCCCTTCTTTATATTCCCTCTTAACAATAAGCTGCTATAAACTTTTCCTTCCTTGAGTTGTTGTTGTCATGTTTTGTCACAGCAATTAAGAAGGCAACTAAAACAGCTGCTAACATGAATCTTTGAAAAGTATAGTTGTTGAATTATTTTGTATATCGATCTCGTATACTTCTTGCTTTTCTTTTTGTTGTTGTTGTTGTTGTTGTTGTTGTTGTCTTTGGTTTGTTTGGGGGGTTTTGTTTTGTTTTGTTTTTTGTTTTGTTTTATTTTATTTTATTTATTTCTGTATGTGTATGAATGTACTGTCTGCATGCAGGTTTGTGCACCCGTGTCGTGCAATGCCGCGGAGGTCAGAAGAGGGTGTCGGATTCCCCTGGAACTGGAGTTCTCCTGGAATTGGAGTTTCAGACGGTTTTCGGCCACCATGTGGGTGCTGGGGATCGAACCCGGGTCTTCTGTAAGAGCGGTCGGCGCTCTTAACCGCTAGGCCATCTCTCCAGCCCCCTTTGTTTTGTTTTACAGCATCTCCTTAGTTCCAGCTCATCTGCAAGTCATGATCTGGACCAGGGAGGCCTGTATCTCGCAGAGATCAATTTACCTCTGCCCCTGCCTCCCCAGGGCTGAGATTAAAGGCATGTACCACCACACTCAGTGTAATCTCTTGCTTTTTGACATAAGAGAGCAGATTTTATAGGTAGAAGAAAGAAGACGCAGCAAATAAACCCGTAAACAAAGGATACTCTACTTTTCTCTAAACAATAGAACTCACCTTTGACTTAAGGTAATTAATGGCTTTGGGGTTTATATTTGATTGTTTACCATACAACTGACTTTCAAAAAGTGAAAACCAAATATGGACCTAAGGCTGTGACTACTTCCTACTGAAGTCATTACCTCAATTTTTTTCTACTCAAGTCAATTGTCCTGTTCAATGCTAGAGCAACATAAGCCAGGAGGAGGGCTACAGGACCCATACCCTCTTTGGAAAGCATCTGGTTTTGCTGCAAGCATGTGCAGATCTCCATCATTCTATAGATTTGCTTCCGATACTGTCCAGTGAACTATGCAAAACTATCCAGGATGAAAGCAAAATACATAAAGGACATCTTTTTTTTTATTTTTTTTTTATTTCTGTATGTATATGAATGTACTGTCTGCATGCAGGTTTGTGCACCCGTGTCGTGCAATGCCGCGGAGGTCAGAAGAGGGCTTTGGATTCCCCTGGAACTGGAGTTCTCCTGGAATTGGAGTTTCGGACGGTTCTCGGCCGCCATGTGGGTGCTGGGGATCGAACCCGGGTCCTCTGCAAGAGCGGTCAGCGCTCTTAACCGTTAGGCCATCTCTCCAGCTCCCATAAGGGACATCTTTAAGAAATTCCAGAAATTAAAACTGTGAGTCATGCCCACACTGTAACCTCTGCTCCAGGAAATAATAATAATGACCCTGGCAGGTTTTCCAAATTTTCTGTATATATTCTATTCAGGTGTGAAATGTGTGCTTCTTCAAGTTGAGAAATCAGCAGGTGCCAGGGGACTTTTTAATATAGCCAGGTGGGAAATGAGATCTCTGCTGTTAAAACAACCAGTGCTGCCCTTGGACACACTGAGTGTTTTTACTTAGAACAGTCCTCCTCTCATGTTTCATTGGAGGCTTGGAACTGAGGCGAGGTCACTCAGCTTGTTGGGAAGCTAACTGAAACACACTCATTAGACATTCTACGATCTCATAAAACATTTTTATATTCTCTAAGTTTCACCTCCTTAGAGTTCTACGCACCGCACCCCACCCTTTCTTTGTCCTCTCCTCCTCCCCACTTTAGAAATCCTGCTTAACAAAGGAGCTTAGGTAAGAGAGGATTCAATTTGAAGAGACTGCTACTCAGGCAAATCTTTGCAGTGCAGAGTCATTATTTAGATGGAATTACAGAGATCAAGTGTAACTAGATTCTAGTGATTGTTTCTGAACAGACCCTTTGCATAGTTTATCCCAAGAAAGAAGGACAGTGCTGGAGTAATAGTGACAGGAACATGGGTATGCTGTAACCTAAATTCAAAACTTCCAAGCAAGCCAGCAGTTCAAAGTAATGTTCACTCCTCTGCCCCAGAGTAGATGCTAAATCCTAAGAGTAATGTTCACTCCTCTGCCCTGGAGTAGATGCTAAACCGTAAGAGTAATGTTCACTCCTCTGCCCTGGAGTAGATGCTAAACCCTAAGAGTAATGTTCACTCCTCTGCCCTGGAGTAGATGCTAAATCCTAAGAGTAATGTTCACTCCTCTGCCCTGGAGTAGATGCTAAACCCTAAGAGTAATGTTCACTCCTCTGCCCTGGAGTAGATGCTAAACCCTAAGAGTAATGTTCACTTCTCTGCCCTGGAGTAGATGCTAAACCCTAAGAGTAACATTCACCCCTCTGCCCTGGAGTAGATGCTAAATCCTAAGAGTAACGTTCACTCCTCTGCCCTGGAGTAGAGGCTAAAGCCTAAGAGTCCTCTTTCTGTCCCATGTGCTAGTGAATGGTCTGTGTCAGTTTGGGTCTGGTTGTTTGTATCCTACTGTCAAGTTGTATGAGGTTTTCCAAGGAGCCGCTGCCACACTGCAACCACCTTTGGGTGGGAGCTTTATTTTCTGCTTAGATTTTGCTCCTTCTGGAGGCTGGCTGCTAAACAAATTTACCATTTGCTTAAAATAAATAGTTGGAAGTATAGGAAGGGAACCCACAATGGCCAGTAATTGCTACCTAATTTCATTTTTCAATTAAGTGGTTGCTAACACTCAACAGCAGTTAGTACTTACTTGCATGGTAAGGGAAATATTTGTACTCTCGTGGCTCAGTCTAAACTAAGAAACTATCCCATTTGGGAGAGCCTCCTGTTTTCTAACTACTACAATCATATCCTTTCATCCCCTTTGACTCCTCCCTGACTTCTGATGACCAGCTGGTGGTCTGCACACCCCTGTGCCCTCCCACTACAGCTGCAGTCTACTGGAGTTCTCATGAGCACCAGGATGATAGCAGACATCTTCAGGCCTACCAAAGAGGATCTCAGGGCTCCACTGTCATCACAGTTATTATGCTTCATTAAAATAATAGTCAAACCTGTTGATTCGTTTGGTGAACACACAAAAAACTGGAGTCGTGCCAATTTGCACATTTGTTCTGAGATCTTGGAACTGCCATGTTCTGTGCTATGTTGTGTGGGATTCAAAGCACGAGACTGAAACATCAAGGCCAAATACCAACATTATCACTGCAGAGGAAGTGAAGTCATTCATATGCATATCAGCAATCTTATCAGCTAAATCTCTTTGACGAAACCATTAGCACCCATGGATAGCCTCAGAATGTTTGTACAAGAATGAATGAGCATCAGCAGTAACACACAACAAAATAATCTCCTGAGAAGCAAAGCAGATTATAGTTGTAAAATAACTGAAAAAAATGAAAGTGCTAGTTTTAACCATACACATGGTAACCAGATAAAACCAAGAGACTTGTGTCCTCAGGTCTATGTGTTAAAGTCTCTGCTAAGGGACGGGCAGTGAAATCAGGAGCTTGCTAATAAAAATAAATAAATAAATAAATAAATAAATAAATAAATAAATAAATAAATAAACAAACAAACATATCAATGCATGGCAAAAGTTGAAAAGAAGGTTAGCTTGGGAGGCAGAATAAG
The DNA here is from genome assembly GCA_009823505.1 of Rhizomys pruinosus. Taxonomy (NCBI): domain Eukaryota; kingdom Metazoa; phylum Chordata; class Mammalia; order Rodentia; family Spalacidae; genus Rhizomys; species Rhizomys pruinosus. The sequence goes on along the minus strand of VZQC01006244.1, from coordinate 3,222,657 downwards.
AGGCTTGGGGCCCAGAGCTGTTTCCAAGAGATAGGATGTTTTCTGGTTTCTTTTTAAATCTGTGAGTTCCTCAGGCTGTTGTGAGCAACTTCCACAGCCATCCAGACCAGACCTCTTTGGAAGAGACTTGAGAAAGAAGAATATAATTTGTCTAGGGAAGCAGCCCATGGTTGATATCAACAATATGTTCTTCCCAATCATGAAGAACAGGAATGACAATCAGAGAGAAAATAAAAGAACTGAAAAATGCATTTACAACTGAGTTCGTTAGTGTATACCTATAATCCCAGCCCTCAGAAGTCAGGAGGACTGTGAATTCTTGATTCTTGCCACCCTGGGATTCAAAGTGACCCTGTCTCTCAAAAACCACTGAAAACTAAACATTTCTACCCCAGGTATTCCCTCCTTTTAAAAAGCCATTCAACATTCCATCAAATGTCAGGGAGAGGCTCATGTAGTCCTCATCTTTCTCTGAGACCCTTAAGAGTTGCTGAGAGAGGAGAGTCATATCCCTCAGTGGTGTAGCCACTGGCAAGCCGCCCTTGCTAAAGTCAATAACCTCCCCACACACCCACGCTCATGTACCATGTTCATGTAAGTAATCCTAATTAAATACAGACACACACAGACACAGACACACACACACACACACAGACACAGACACACACACACACACACACACACACACACACACACACAGAGGCAGGAAGGTAGGAGGGGGACCTGTGGGAAGAAGGAGGGGCTCAACAGGAGAGAGTAATGGGAGGTGACTGTGACCAAACAAAAGTACACTAGATACATATATGTATGAAATTGTGAAAGAATAAGTTGTGTATATTATATATGTAGATAGGAAGATACAGATACTAAAAAGCACACTTCCACTGCTTGCATATGACTGACTTATGTGGACTTGTAGGACTGTCCTGGGCTTTCCAGGAAGTACCAAGGCAGGGTTAAGGAGAGAGCCTGTTTCCACAGAAAAGGGTGCACCTGACCATGTGAGCCCCACATGCAGAGCCTGGCATGGCCTCCACCTGTCAAGCCTGGCTGCTAGGCCTAGAGTTTCCACAGAGGAACTTGTGACAGAACAACGGGTGGGCACGCCTTTCTTTTCCATAGCAAACTAAACAAAAGTGGACAGATGATTTTCTTTATTTTTACTTATGCAACATTGGAAACTGAAATATGTATGACTTGGAAAGAAGTCTATTCACAATACCAACAGCAGGAGACCAGAACATCTAAATAATCTAACAACTCGCCATGGAACAAATGGACAAAATAGATTTTCACGGTATGCTATCATGCTTCAGGGAAGGAAGAAAGAAATCTGTTCTTCTCAGGGACTAGCCAAATTACTTAGGTCATTAAGACAGCAAGTTTTATACGTGCATTAACTCTGTCTTAGCACAGCTGAATGAAGGAGCTACCATTGTTATTATCCCATTTTGCAGGTGAAATAAAAGACATAAGTGAATCTAATGAAGTGACCTTTAAATTCATAGCTAGTAAGTGGCAGGGCTGGGATTATAGGCACCAGAATTTAGGGAACCACTGGAAGTGTGTCCAGTAATAGCATACACATTACAAGTGGAAAAACTATATATAGTATTTGAGAGAGAAAGGGCTCATTAGTAAATATGTGTGCCCGGATAAAAAGTGCAAACCATGGATGTCATACAAAGACTTTAGTAGCCTTAATTACCATATAAAATACAGTGAAGCAATTAATATTTATTCAGTAATTATTTACTAAATCCTTACTGTGTGTCAGGTACAGCTGTAGGCAGCAACTCAGACAGACACAGTCCTTTCCCTTCAAGAAGTTACATTTTAATAATTGCCCTTTGTGTGTGCCTAAATGTCTGAATGAATGTGCCAGTCACTAAGTGTGTGTGCAACAAAAAAAGTATATTTAGTATTTTTCTTGAAAATCTCTTGCTTTAACATATTGAAATCTATTTGTTAGCCCAAATTTCTCTGACCTATCAATCCTTAGCATGTTGAGTATATACAGTATCCATTCTCCTTATCCATGGAGCTACATCCCAAGACCCTCAATTGATGCCTGAAACCACAGATTTTACTAAACTATATATATGACAATAATTTTTATATATGTGCATACATGTGCATATATATACTAGGATTTTCCTACACATTCATACCTGTGATAACGTTGATCTTATAAATTAGGCACAGTATGAACTTGGCAATATTTATGATAGAGTAGCAATAATAATATCATGTCATAAAAATAGGTTAATGGGATTATGCTCTACTGAAAGAAACGTGACAGATACTAATCACTTCTAACCGTAGTCAACCACAGGCATTGAAGCTGTGGGCTGTAAAACCACAGATCAGGGCTGATTATTGAATGTCAAAGCACCAACTTTCTACATTCCCCTTAACACAGAGAAGACTGAACCAAGATTCCAAAGTTCTAGAAAATGCTTGTACATGGTCAGGTGTTAAGTACAGAGCCAGCATTTCTGTAATGTTTTTGGTCCTCTATTGGTAGAATCCACAGGTGAAATTCTGTGGAATCCACACCTGTATTTTAATATTCTTTTCTATGAGAAGCAGTGTGCAACAGCACACAGAGAGGAATGACAAAGAACTAGGGAACCCACATCTAACTCTTAACAGCTGTGCTGCCTCGAACAATTTACCTAAGCTACCTAAACCTTCTTTGTTTGTTTTTTGAAATCTGTATTTTAAAATTAAGATAATAGCAGTGTCTATGTCCCTAAATTACCATGAGAATTAAATAAGGTAATGAACATCAAGTATGTGGCCCAAATACCTAGCAGGAAATACGCTACATCCTTGTTAGCTATTATTATTTTATGAAAGAAACTGTGAGAGTCTCACCCGCCTCCTCCCTCTGATCCCACAAGAAAAGACAATACTGCTCTCATTACACTGCTCAGGTTTCCAGCCTGTGGATCTTTGGAAACTGGTCCAGGAATTGGGAGTAGCAAGATTACCAGTGGCATAGTCACAGAAACATTGCAGCTGAGTTATTTCACCGTCCTGTGATTGCCTAAAGAACTTTGTATGGATTATAAAATATTCGCTTGGCATGGTGACTCAGGCCTGTAATCCCAGCACTCCAGGCACATAGGCAACAGAATCAGGAGTTCAAGGCCATCTTTGCTTCTACAGAGAATTCATGGATTCATGGGTTCATGAAGTCCTGTCTCAAAAACCTAAAACAAACAACAACAATGAAATAAAACTTGTAAGTTTCTCTAGTGCACTTCTCTATGCATAGCAGGCATCACATGATGTAAATGGATTCATTTTTAGTACAAGTTTTTTTTTGGGGGGGTGCTGTGGGATCAAACTCAAGTCCTTATTAATGCTAGACAAGCACTCTCTTACTGAGCCACATACCCCAAGCTTTCCATAGAAATGTCTAAATGTAATTGTGAATTTTTTTCCTCTTTCCCATAAAGAAAAAGAAATAATATGGAATTCATCTGTGAAGTATGATTCAGTCACAGTCACATGGAGAGCTTCCCAAAGAAATCTCCTGCCTGCCCCATGGAAAGACTGGAAAGATAGAAAAAGACAAGGCATCTTCAAACAAGGCACAAACTTTGACACATCAAGATTAGAAAGTCTATGAACAGTGACGAATAATGTACATGATTATTGTAGGAAGTATATCAATTATGATTCATTACTTTTAAAAGACATAATTGTGAAAGAGTAACCTCTAATTGTGAAGATACCACTTAGAATGGCAATACACCCATGCTTATGTATCACTTTAATATAATAAACACATATTTCTCTTGGCTTAAGTTTCTTTTGCTTCGTTAAAAGTAAGAGCTTAAGGGGGCTGGAGAGATGGCTCAGGGGTTAAGAGCACTGGCTGTTCTTGCCGAGGACCTGGGTTTGAATCCCCAAATCCACATGGCAGCTAACAACCACCCATAAGTGCAGTTCCAGGGGATCTGACTTTGTCTTCTGACCTCCACAGGCATTGCATGACACGGGTGCACTTACACACATGCAGGCGATACACTCATATACATAAAATAGGAGGAAAAGATAAAATATTTTCTAAAAAGTAAAAGTTTTGTTATAAATGATTTCCTCACATTAAGCATATATTAAACATATAGGGCAGATAAAAATCCCAGTTTCAGTTAATCAACTAGGAGAACCAAGGCAGAGTCAGAGCTCTAAGACCAAATTAATGGCAAAACTGGAATAGCAACTGGCTCATCTGATTTCTAATCTCAGGGTATCTTTCTCCCCCAGAACTTCTTCAACTCTCTTCTCTCCAAACATGAAAATACAAATGATAAAATAGAGACAATGTAGTCACACTTCTGCTGCCTGCAGATAAAAAAATAAGGAAAGTAAAGTCACTTTTCTTATACATGAGAGGTCATTGTGCTACTCTATGAGCCAAATCTAGCCAAGAACTTTAAACAATACTTCTAGAACCAGTGCAGTGGCTCAGCAGGTAAATGTGCTTGCCTCCGGGGGATGAAAGCTTGGTGATCTGAGTTCAATCCCTGGAATCCACATAAAGGTAGGAGGCGAGAACCAACTCCACAAAGTTGTCCTCTGACCGCCACACACATGGCAGGGTTATGTGTGCTCACACACATACATATCAAACATACATATACACATGCATTAACTAATTAATTAATTAAATTTTTGAATAAAGCACTCAGTAAAATAATAAATCTTGAAATTCATATGTGAGGCAGGGGGTAGGAGACGAAAGTGTAATTTCTCTTGCCAATCACTACACAGGACAGCAAAGGGTCAAAAGGGACTAAGGAATCCAGGAAGCCTAGATCAACAGAGAACCAAGCATCAATCTCCAGGAGGTGGTAAAGCAGAGGCACACCTTCCAGAAGTGCATCCAAACCCGTGTGCTGGACTACATCAGGATTCTGGAAGATGGAAAGAAATGTGTTCTTCCCAGGACAGAAACAAACATTTCAATTAAAAAAATTTTTTTTAAATTTCTTTATAAAAAAATCTCATATAAATTATCATGACAGTATGAACCAATATAGAAGAAAATAAATCCTCCTCTATTTACCAAATTCAACATAGAAGATGATGCCTAGAAGACCAGAAATAAGGCGAGAAATCAAAGCAGAAGATATCAGTGGGTATTCAGAGTGGGCTGGGGGGGGGGGTCCAGACAGCTGCGAGGCTGCCTCTGTGCTAGGGCCTGAAATCTTAACACCTACATGAGAAGAGGAAACAGAACTTTAGACCACTACAGGAAGAACTCTTACATAAATTCCTGAATCTCAAAGAGCTACTTTGTCCTAAATAAATAAATAAATAAGACAAAAAAAAGATGCCTGTAGCCAAGGAAAATGGAAAGGAAACAGGCCAACTCTTTATGGCTCTGGGCCAAAGGAAAACTCACCTGTGAAATCTACAGAGCTCCAGGTTTGCACGGCACAGTCCTTAACTTATACAGGAAAGCCAACTATGAAACAAACCCTAAAACACATCACTGAAGCAAAAACTCTCAGAGCCATTTTATAAGAACAAGTTATAAGGAAAACAGACTCAATCAAATAAACATCCCTTAGTGAGGCCAAGATCCGAGTATAAAAACTACAATATCCAACAAAGAAACTCAGCAGATATGATAAATATAAGAATTAGCATCCTGAAATTAGAGAGAAAAAAAGAGCACTGGCAGGAATTATAAAAATAAATATAGTTTAAATGAATAAAGTCATAATAGGAAGACTAAAAAATAAGTGATTAATATAATAACAATCATTATTAAGTAAAACAGCATGAATAAAATGCAAAGATATTTGAGAAGGGACCAAAAAAGTTTAAATGAAATGTAATTATGATGAAAAAAAACCTAATGAGTAAATACACATTAGAAACAGAATTGGAGCAGTATGGTAAACCGGAAAGAAAGACTGGATAAAATCAACAATAAACAGCAGAGAACCAAAAAGAGATGAAAGGCAGTTAGGCAAAAGCAGTGTAAGAAATTCTAAGGCAGAAAAATCACGTAAGTCTATATCTAGACACATCAAGAAAATAAATGAATATTAGAAATGGCAAAACAAACTAACAGAAATAGCTTAAATATGACCAGAGAAAAAAGTCACATCAGTTCTAAAGAGCTATGGGAATAATGTGATGGCCCTTAGGGAAAAGGGGGCAGAAAGAAGTGAAATCATAGTTTCCAAGTGAAAAATGACTCCGTACCCTAGTTACAGTTAATTTTCATTGAAGAGCATCATAAAATGAAAGCCTTTTTTTTTTTTTTTCAGAACTAGGCATAGTGGTGCACACCTTTCATCCCAATGTTCACAAGGCAGAGGCAGGAAGATCTCTGTGAGATCAAGGGCAGCCTGAAGCCTTGACACATAGTGAGTTCCAGGTCAGCTGGGGCTACAGAGAAACCTGTCTCAAAAAAATTCGAATCAAAATAGAACAAAACAATAACAAAGACATGGTCAAAGGGCTTGGAACAGAGCTCAGTGGTAGAGCACCTGGGTATAAAACCCTGGAAAAAATTCTTAGCACCATTAAAAGAAAAACTTCAGACAGGGCTAAAGATCAAGGTTATCCTTGAAGCATCTGCTGAAGAACATACTTCAGTAAAAAGGGACTCATCTAGAAGGAAGGGATAACAACAATAATAAAGAAAGCAGCGGTGGACATGTTTACAAGTCTACATAATCACTACTTACAGAAAGTAATTGCAAAACAATTTATAGTTTGAAATAAGACAAACAATTTATAAAACTTGGAGCTGGAGAGATGACTGAGCAGTTAAGAGCACCTGCTGTTCATGCAGAGTACCTGAGTTCAGTTCCCAGCACCCACATGGTAGCTCTCAATTGTGTGTAACTCCAGCTTGAGGAGATCCACCACTCTCTTCTGGCCGCCACAGGCACCAGGTACACAGGCAGATAGGCAGACAGACACTCATTAAATAAATAAATAAATAAATAAATAAATAAATAAATAAATAAATAAAGCTCAAACATATTCAGGATCAGCCTAATAACAATAATAAAAATGACAAGTGCGGGACTCAGCAGTTAAGTGTGCCGACTGCTCTTACAGAGGGGGCTGAAGAGATGGCTCAGCAGTTAAGTGTGCCGACTGCTCTTGCAGAGGACCTGGGTTTGATTCCCAGCACCCACATGGTGACTAAGAACCATCTTTAAGCTGGGTGTGGTGGCACAGGCCTTTAATCCTAGCACTCGGGAGGAAGAGACAGGTGGATCTCTGTGAGTTCAAGGCCAACCTGGTCTACAGAGTGAGTTCTAGGCCAGCTGGGGCTATAGGGAGACACTCTCTCTCTAAAAGACAAAAAAAAGACAAATGCTAGGTTTGAGAAAGAATAGAAGAGTTAGCAGTGCATTTAGAAAACAAGAAAAACATGGAAAAGACAAATATTGGAAGAAAATAAAAATGAGTAAAAGCACAGTAAACAAAAAAGAAAATGAGCCTAAATAAGTGTTACAATAAATGTAAAGTAACCACATTCCTCTTTATATATTACAGAGACTTCCATTTCAAAGATGGACAATTCAGTTATATGCTGTTTAAAGAGACACAGGTAAATAAAAATGATGTATCTGTAGGCTGGGCATGGTGATGCACACTTTTAATCCCAGCACTTGGGAGGCAAAGACAGGTGGATCTCTGTGAGTTCAAGGCCAGCCTGGTCTACATAGCAAGTTCCAGGCCAGCTGGGACTAAAGGGAGACCCTGTCTCAAAAAGATAAAAAAGGCTGGAGAGATGGCCTAGCGGTTAAGAGCGCCGACCGCTCTTACAGAGGACCCGGGTTCAATCCCCAGCACCCACATGGCGGCCGAGAACCGTCTGAAACTCCAATTCCAGGAGAACTCCAGTTCCAGGGGAATCCGAGACCCTCTTCTGACCTCCGCGGCATTGCACGACACGGGTGCACAGACCGGCATGCAGACAGTACATTGATACACATACAGAAATAAATAAAAATTTAAAAAAAAAAAAAAAAAGAAAAAAAAAAGATAAAAAAGTGATGTACCTGATTTTCTACTAAAATATAACAAAGGATGCAGCTGGCAAACAATAATGTGATAAATTAGATATGAGGGGAAAAGATGCACAAAACACAGTTCTGTTTTGAAGAGCAACATTAATAGAAAGGAATCAAATTTGACCCATAATAAGAGTAATAAAGGAAGAATGAAGAAGATATAACAATATCAAGTCAAGATGTACCTAAGAACTTAGCATCAAAATAAATAAAGTAAAACTAGATGAAATTATAAATAGTAATCACCATCATAACCTTAGTGGTTGATTTTTTATATACAGGCCAGAAACTGATAGATAAAGCTACCATAACCATCAGGCAATTACCTTTTTGCTTTCTCATTGATATTGTGCGCTACTGCAGATTTTACTTTATTTATTTTATTTTTTATTTTTATTTTTTTGGTCTTTTTTGAGACAGGGTCTCCCTGTAGCTCTGGCTGTCCTGGAACTCACTCTGTAGACCAGGCTGGCCTCGGACTCACAGAGATCCGCGTGCCTCTGCCTCCCAAGTGCTAGGATTAAAGGCGTGCGCCACCACACCCGGCATTTATTTATTTCTGTATGTGTATCAATGTACTGTCTGCATGCAAGTTGAATGCCACAGAGGTCAGAAGAGGGTGTTGGATTCCCCTGGAACTGGAGTTCTCCTGGAATTGGAGTCTCAGACGGTTCTCGGCCGCCATGTGAGTGCTGAGGATCAAACCCGGGTTCTCTGTAAGAGCAGTCAGCGCTCTTAACCACTAGGCCATCTCTCCAGCCCCGCTACTGCAGATTTTAAACACCATAAGTGAGTATCCACATATGTGGGTCTATATGTGTAAAACATATGGCACTAAATACTTTATTTCTTTATCAAGCTCATGTAGAAAAATCTAAGTTGTTGGTTTTTTTTTTTTTTTTTTTGGTGTTTTCGAGACAGGGTCTCCCTGTAGCCCCAGCTGTCCTGGAACTCACTCTGTAGACCAGGCTGGCCTTGAACTCACAAAGATCCACCTGCCTCTGCCTCCCGAGTGCTAGGATTAAAGATGTGCACGACCACACCCGGCTGAAAAATCCAAGTTTTAAAATGGCCACATTGATCTATAAAGAGCAGGACAACCAATATTAAAATAAAAAAGCATTAGTAAACTTATCCGATCAAAATAGAATACAGTCTTTAAAAAAACATACCCTCAATAATTTTATTAAACGGAATTTTTCAATATTGAAGATCAATAAAAGAAAACCACTATATATAAAAAATGGCAACAAAGCTAAGATAGAATAGGAAGATATATTTCCCTTAATACATGGATTATTGGGGCTGGAGAGACGGCTCAGCAGTTAAGAGCGCCAACTGCTCTTGCAGAGGATCTAGGTTCGATTCTCAGCACCCACATGGTGGCTAAGAACCATCTTTAACTCCAGTTCCAGGGGAATCTAATGCCCTCTTCTGACCTCTGCGGCATTGCACGACACCAGTGCACCAACCTACATGCAGACAGTACACTCATACACATAAAAAAAATAATAAATTTAGAAAAATTAAAAAAAAATACATGCATTGCTACCATTCTAGAAAATACCCTTTTGAATTGTGACAATTGATCTTTAAGAAGAATTGTATTTAGTAACCCTGTTTTAGTTCATGAGGCCTTCGATGTCATCATTCTGCTCTGGTGGTTGGGCACACTGTGATCTGTGATAAGATACATGAGGCAATTACCTTTTTGCCTTCTCATTGATATTGTGCTCTAAATTGTCCTCTCTGAACATGCATAACTGCTAAATAGCAACAACAGTGTTGTGTAAATTTTATGGAACTGTCATTTCATTTTCATCATTTCTAGGAATGTTTTTATTTGCAATAAAGATTAATTTGTATAAGCCTTATGTATGATGGATATGTCTTCTTTGTGGTTTAGCTTTGAATTTAGTGAGCACAAGAAAGCACCCAAATTTTAGAGAAAATGGAGATGATAAAGTGGCTTGTTTAGGAATTTAATAACTAAGTAAATAATGCAGTAATTTTGTCTACTTTATGACTATGTCATTTTAACATAAGTGCACGTTAATTGTGGAGCTCTTAGATTTGTGCAAATGTATGTATTGCATACCATTGAAATGACTGAAAACAACAGTAATTATGTTTCTCATTATTAGTGTCTTTCAGAGATTAGTTACCCTTATGAGGTGGACGTTGACATTATATTAAAAATAAATCCAGGGGCTGGAGAGATGGCCTAGTGGTTAAGAGCGCCAAGCCCTCTTGCAGAGGACTCGGGTTCGATCCCCAGCACCCACATGGCAGCTGAGAACCGTCTCAAACTCCAATTCCAGGAGAACTCCAGTTCCAGGGGAATCTGACACCCTCTTCTGAACTCCGCCGCATTGCACGACACGGGTGCACAAACTTGCATGCAGACAGTACATTCATACACATACATAAATAAATAAAATTAATAAAAATAAATAAATAAAAATAAATCCAACAATTAATTATATAAGCTGTCAATTCAATGACTAAAGACAAAGAACAACATAAAGGTACATGGAGAAACTGTAAAATTAGAAACAAAGTAGAATTGCTTTTTAAAAATACAGAATTAGAAACAAATCATTTTGATCAAGATAAAGAAATACAGGAATGAATATACTAGGGTAACAAGAAGAACATGTATGCTGGTAGAGATCTTTAAAATAATTTAAAAAATCTTTCTTCCAGTAGATGTTCAAAAAGTTCAAATGAAGTAAAAATACAAATGACCAATATTGACCCCAAAAGATACAGATAAACCAAATAGCACTGTGCATACTAAACTAAATGAATCATGGGTCAAAAATCTACCCATATATCAAAACCAAATTCATTTGGTTTTATAGATAAGTCTCTCTCTCTCTCTCTCTCTCTCTCTCTCTCTCTCTCTCTCTCTCTCTCGACTGAGATGGGAAAACCATGACCCTCATCCTATGAGAACCCAGTTGATGCATCAGCTTCATGGAAGATATGTAAGTTACCCCTAAAAAATAGCTTTTCTAACCCAAAAGCTAAAGCAGAACTTTACTGACTTGATTTCTTTTCATGGTCTATGAAAGTGTCCTACAGCAGCAGGACAGTCTTGCTCAAAGTCAAACAGTAAGTTGATGGCCTAGGCGACAAGAAGAAATGGGTATTAGTTTCATGAGAACAAGTGCAAAGAGACATGTTTTCAGAGATTCCTATCTCTCTAATTCAGGCAGATTCACAACTCTTCAGTTCCATACTTTGAATGTATGGCAGCCTGGATGCTGGAGGAGACACCTTAATGGGCCCAGTTGTTTCTGTCTTTTTCTTAAAATAATAATTGTACAATTGTTTGTTTTCCAGATAGATGGAAAGAACTAGAAAATTCTGCATCCTACCCCAAGTTGAGCAGCCAAGGAAATGAAAAGCACAGGGTGACCAGCACAGCCAGGCAGGAAAAGTAAGCAAGCCAACCTCTGTAAGACCCAGAGGCCCTTGAAGGGTATGTAGGCAAGGCCAAGACAAAGGGGGCAGTGCTGTTACTTCACAGAGCAGGAGACATGGTCTGTCCTTGAATCTTGAGCAGGAGTAGATTCACAGCTATCTTCATTCAGGTTAGAACGATCACAGACCCCATTGACCCAGTTCCTGAGTAGCAAAAGCAGGGCAGATAACCTTAAAACACATCAAGAAATTGTCCTCCTTCTCCATAGTTTGAGTTCCTATTATTACGGGCTATAGAACTCTATCCCTACATAACAGATTTACCAGGCAAAGTATGCATTCTTTACTCTATAAAAATATCAATGCTGGATTCACATATACATAATCAAGGTGAATTAATAAGAAAGTACATTTGTGAGAAACTAAAGAAAAATCTAGAAAGTGGTTCTTGTCACAATGTTTAAACCATTTCCAAGTTGTACTAAATTCCTATGTTCTGTTTGTTTGTTCTGCAAAGCTACCTAACACACATACATCAGCATCCTTTCTGTCACCGTTCTTTGGGAAACTTTCATAACTATAGAACTATATTTCTTCAGCCAAATAGCTAGAAAGTTGATTCCCCCAAATAATCAAATACAACAAAGACAGCTAAATCATTTCTGCCCAAAATGTGCCTTGTTACTTTTAATAGTTCCAAGACAGTTTGTGTTGCCCTCTAGACATCCATTCTAAATGCACCATCAGTCTTTAAACCTCCTACAAATGTTATTAGAGTTTTCTACCCTGAGCAACTTGTTCATCCTTGTTTAGATTAATCACTAGTAATGTTTCTCTGTGTTCTCTGGGGCAGGTAGGTTCTGGCACATCAGGTACTTGCATAAAATTTCCCAAACAGAAAACAAAGCATTCTACACGAGTTGCCGTGATGTTGCCTTCTAGTCTCCAATTCCCATACATGTAGAACTCACTAACATTTCCAAACAAGAGCAACCCCTAAAACAATAGCTTTTCTAACCCAAAAGCTAAAACAAAACTTTATTGACTTGATTTCTTTTAATGGTCTGTGAAAGTGTCCTACAGTACCAGGATAGTCTTGCTCAAAGTCAAACAGAAAGTTGAGGGGCTAGGGGGCAGGAAGGAGAATTGGGAATTTACAGGTATTTTATACATTCCTCTAGAAAGAGAGCCAAACGGGCAAGAGAGGGGGATGGCTAAAAAAAAAAAAAAAAAAGGAATAACCCGGCTGGAGAGATGACTCAGCGGTTAAGAGCACTGACTGCTCTTGCAGAGGACCTGGGTTCGATTCCCAGCACTCACATGGTGACTAAGAACCGTCTTAGGCTGGGCATGGTGGCACACACCTTTAATCCCAGAGTTCCAGGCCAGCTGGGACTAAAGGGAGACCCTGTCAAAAAAAAAAAAAAAAAAAAAAGGAATAACCTAGAAAAGACTCCAAGTACCAGCTTTTTGGACTTGAAAACTCCACTTTATTCCTTTCACCTCAGGTAGGATAGTTATTTGGTTGCTGGGACCCCTCTGTGGCCAGGAGATATGGACATCTGTGTTGTCATTTCTCCATCACCCCAGTGAACAGAAATACAGTGTTTGGGAAGGGCTAGAGTACAAAGTGCAGTATATAAGGATTTATGGGCAAACCCAATGTTGAGAAGGCAGGGACAGTGGTAGATGACGTGGAAGAGAAGGGCCAGAGACCTTAAATCTATCTAGGCCAAGAACAGTGCTAGCAGACAGGTAAAGATACTGAGAGCTTTGATGTGTACAACATGGATATTGGACTCTTTCTAACCAGCATATGGTTAAGATGATGAGTCGAGTAAGATGAACAGAATACCACAGGACAGGGGGAAAAGGCCGCCCAGAGAGCAGTGCTGATCATTCTTTGTGCTCCCTGCATGCCTGCCACACTATCCTAAGAATGCTGGACATATCCATCCTTCTTTAATCCTCACTCTAGAACAAGCCTCCAGGGAAGATCCACAGATGACACACCAAGCTCACCTGGCTGGAACTCTGCCTCACCACCTACCAGCACAGCCTCCTCAGCTCCCTCTTCACTAAACCAGGGCTGTTGTAGCTACTCAGGACGGAGGCTGTGAAAATTAGGGATAATAAACTTAAGTGCCCACTAGCGGCTGTTATTAGTGTAATTAATCCGATTAAAATAATCAAGAGTAGAGAACAGAGGAAAAGCATTGGAATAGAAGTGAAAGCAGTCATGGAAGAGGGCACAAACACAGCCCTCCCATGACAAGACTCAGACCCAGGCAGAGGGAGGCACACAAAGCATTTGAATTGGCTCCTGACTCTGTGGCCCCTGGGTGTAAACTTTCCCGCTTCAGTTTCCACCTCTGTCAGGTGAGAATATTCACACCTGGCCTCCCAACAGGGCAGGGATGCCCTGAGGGCCATACAAAGAGATGACATCTCCAGTTATTATTAGAGGCCATGAGCTTGAGTAGCTACTTGCTAGACAGGGAAGTCCATGTTCAGTAATAGACCAAGGCTCAGATGGAATTAAAACATCCAACTAGTAAGTCATACCAGGGCCAGCAATTGCAAACTGCAAAGTCATTAAATGGACCTGGCACCCTTGCTCACTACAATTAGAACCTAATGAGTTTAGTGTGACCTGGGAAATGTGCTTCAGGCTTAGCTCTGGCGGCTACCACACTCTTATAAACCATCCCTGCCACCTGGTTGGGGCTCCCTTGCTCACTCATTTTTCTTCATTTCTTTTTTAGAATCTCCTTTCAGGTGAGGACCTCCAACTGACCAGATTCTGGTTTTCCTTGAAAGCCCAGTTCACATACTTCAGGCCTGGGTGTGACCCTTGCCCCTTTCCACACCCATAATGTCTTTGCTAAGCTCCTCTGCCTATGGAGCATTTCCTGTGTTGTACTGGACTTTCTCCCTGCCAATCCAGAAGTCCCCTGGGGTGACAGGCAATGTACCTTTCATTATCTATGGAAAACTTCCTCATCTTACAACGGGAATGCATGATACACAGGAAACACGTATGCTCTTTGACGTTATAATTTTTGAACAGTATAACAGTACTTAACACATTTTAAAATAAAATAAAACATAAGGAAGAACCTTGATGGTAAGAAGAAAGATGGGGTCGGGAAGATATGGAGATGAAACACTACATGCAGAGCTGTCTGCTTTCCAAATAAGAACTGGAGATGGTGGGACAGGTGGGTTAATTATTTGCAAATATCCAGCCTCTCTGGCCTCTGACATCTGTAAGGAAAGCGATTTGTAGAGAATGACAGCTGGAGAGGGAAAAACACTGGTGTTACTGCTGCAGGCACTCAGGCGTTCCTGGTCCCCTTACAAGGGCTTCACAAGTCCGGAGCATGCTAGGGTCTATGTGAGACCAGGGGCTCTCTCCCCTGCGGCATGTCGCCTGGGTGCTCTCTTGAGCCTTGCCCCTAGGTGAAAACATACACTTCAGCCAGCTGCAGCCTCCCTCCGCACGCACACAGATCTCCCTCAGCTTTAGGTGAGAGCTGTCAAAGCTGAAGTTCAAATCAGAAGTCAGCGGCAAGTCCCTACCAAGCTATGGGTTAGTCTTCCCAGGCATTCCAAAGCCCGGACCTTTTCTACCCTTAGAAGACTATCTGATCTGCCGGTCTCCGCTGCCCTGGACCAGCGGGAGGTGGCCATTCTCCGAAGACAACTACTGGCTTACTCAGTCACCTACCGGGCGCCTCAGCCCGATCGCCCCCGTCCCGGCCCCCACGCGCGGGTCCAGCTCACTTACCAATCTTGGCCAGCGAGGCCAGTAGGATCCACAGAGTGATCTCGAAGGGGATTTGCACGTGCGGGTAATCCAGGGTGAACACTGGCAGCCGACTTTCCTCGAACGGCGTCGTTCCCGGGGCCACCACGCTTGCGGGGCTGGGTGGGTGGGAGCTGGCGCCCCTGGCCCTGGCTGCGTCCAGCAGGGTCTCCGCCCCGGCGCCCGCCGGCCCCGCCACCTGCAGGAGCAGCAGGAGTAGCAGCAGCAGCAGCAGCAGCAGCCGGGGCGGCAGGGCCCGCAGGCTCCGCCCGGTGCCCGCGGGTAGCATAGGGTCGGAGGCTCGCTAGGCAGCGGAGGACCCGGTGCGGGGATCCCGACGCTCAGTGCATCCCGCGGGGGCAGTGCTGCCAACTCAGCGGGACGGCGCGATCTCACGCCGCCGCGGCTGCCGGCAGGGTCGCTGTCGCCCGCAGGCTAGGGACTGGCCGGGAACCGGAGGGGAGCGCACGGCGACAGGAGGCCACCGCGCGGTCCCTTGGCCGCGCTCAGCCACCCTCGGCCGCCCGCCGCCCGCCCATGCCCGGGCCGAGGAGGGCCGGCCGCAGCTGCAGGCCCTGCCCCGGGCGGCCCGCGGGTGGGGACGGGGACGGGGCGGGGCGGGCGCGGCGCCCGGGCGGCTGGGCAGCGGGGAGGGGAGGGAGAACCTGAGGACCCAGTGCTGCGCGCACCTGCCGCAGCTCGCGGGCGACACGGATCTTCGGGCCGCGGGGACCAGGGGGGCCACCGGTGCGCTCCCGTCGCCCGCACTGCGTGCCAAGACCCGCCGCCCCCGGGAGCCGCCGAGCCGTAGGTGGAATCGCCGCGCGGGCGCACGGTGGCCCGAGCTGTCCCCGCCCCGGAGGCAGCGTCGGCCTTCCATCCAGTGCAGGGACCGACGCGACCCACGCGTCGCGCCCTGCTCCCTCCCCCTGCAGGCTCCGGCAAGGAGTCACCCCGCGGCGCTGGCACGGGCTGGGCGGAACAGGACTGCTGTCCCGCCAGCCCGGCGCTGCAGAGGCGGACGCACCGAGCCCAAGTCTCGGGAAAGATTAGAAACGCCCGCCCGGATCGCGCCCCTCCGGAGAAGCAGCAGGGTGAACACAGGCTGTTCTCTGTGCGCATCGAAACTCCTGGTTCGGAACTCCGTGTTCCCACGCTCCCACGGAATCCTGCGTTTTCCACCTTATGCCGGTTTCACTCCTTGCAACAGTGTCGACTCCGCTTTTTTTTTTTTTTTCCCTCCCCCAGTTTTGGAAAAGAAAAAACAAAATCCTTTCTCTGTTTTTAGGCTTCGAGGTGACTATGTCCAAGGGCATCAAAATATAATTATTTCATGGAAAACCAGTGATTTGCCCGGCTTAGATGGACTCGCTCCACTAATTACAGGACGGGCTGCGGTTTAGAAGGGGCAAGGAAGAGAGGGGTTCTCCAGATCTAAAAGGGCTTTATTTCCTGGGGCCAATTTTCCCTCCTCGGGAGCTCAGGCTTCCACAGGGCCTTGCCTAGTGCCCTGCCTGAGATGCCAGTGGCCTGAAGTCTTCAAGGTGAGCAACTGAAAGGAACCAAAAGTCGACCAGTTGCCACCCAACGGAAATCATTTCTCCTTTTACAGTTACTAAGTAACATCCTTTATCCCTTCAGCTTTGATGAGAAGCCTCTGGCTCCCACTCTTGCACGTCTCAGTCTAACATTGGAAGCTGTTGTCTGTTTTTAAGTTCTAACAGAGACTCTCTGAAACATCAGCCTAGGGTATCAGAAAACAGCCCTGCCACCTGACTAGAAGTAAGCCACAGTCATCCTTGAGCCTTAAAAGAGCTGGGAGGGTGTGCCCAGCATAAAATTGGAGGACACAGAATCCTTCAGTCAATATTTTCTGAAGTATCAGTTTTTCAAATGTGAAACAGAACTGGTTTTTAAGATATTTCTGTTTTCTTAAAAGGAATCATTGTATGTCGGAAACTCTCCCCCCCCCTTCCCTTTTTACTGGGAATTTTTATGAAAACTGTGTAAGCCATATACTTTAGAAAGAAGATGTAAAGAAATTTGTTTTCCTTTGTTCCTTGTTTTCCCACAGGAGACTCTGACCAACCGTACTTCCATATGAAGTTTTAGTTATTCATCATAAATACTAAATGGAGGAGTGGAGAGAAAGAGACAGAGGTGAGAGAGAAATAGAGGGACAGAGACAGACAGAGACAGGAAGAAAGACAGAGATGATGGAGAGACACACAGACAGAGAGACTTGTATCTATTTTATATGTAAAGAAATATAGATTCATAAGCACTATAAAACAGCTTTTCAAGTTTACAAATCAAATAAAACTCTGTGAGGAATTTGCACTCGGGCCTGACCTTGCCAAAGCTGACTTCATCCAACCCTCCACCCCATGACAAATGCCCATAAAGTGCAGGTTAGTTTTTAAATAGAGTAGTGGAGAATATTTTCGTAGTAGGATAAAGTTTTACTTCAAGTAAGCAAATCAGGGAAGTTCTACAAACTTAGTGACGCCGCAGCAGTGCAAGCGCACATTCTGACAATGATTTCTAGGACTTCATGTCCTGGGCCACTTTTAAGAAAGACTGCATAATAAACAGGAAGATGAGTGAGATCTGTTTCTAGAACTTACTGTCTATATTAACTGCACAGGTCTGGAATCCTGGAATCACTGGAACTTAAAAAGTTATGCTACTGCAAGTGTTGTTCAGTTTTAAAACATTTGGAAAAAAAATCTCTTTATTCGGTCTCATAAGGGAAAGATAATATTTAGTTTAAAAATAATTGTTTGGGGTTCAGGAGATGACTCAAAGGGTAAAGCACTCACCTTGCTAGGGCAAGGGAGAGAATTTGAATGCCACAGCCTCTAGAAAGTGTAAAGCTGGGGTACAGCAGCACCTGCAATCCCAGAGTTTCTACAGAGAAACAGGAAGTGAAGACCAGTTTCCCACAATCTCTCAGGCCATCTAGCCCAGCATATACAGCGGTGAACAGGAGGAAGTTGAGACTTAACAGACACTCAAAGATGTTCTCTCTCTCTCTCTCTCTCTCTCTCTCTCTCTCTCTCTCTCTCTCTCACACACACACACACACACACATACACACACACACTCACACGCACTTTTCAGCTTTTCCTGGAGCAAATAAGAGTTCAATTTCCTGATATAGTTAAAGACTTGGTCACCAATGTGAGGTCCTATTATGAGGCTTTAGAACCCTTAAGAGGAGGGGTGGAGCCTGGGAGGAGGAGTTAGGGCATTGGGAGCCCTAAGGGCATTGGGAGGCCTGGCACATCTCTCAGTTACTCCTTGGCCCCCATAAGTTATGCAGTTTCCTGTCACACACCCCAGTCACGATGGATGCACTGCTTGGCACGGGGCTCTTGGTTACCTTGGCCAGGACCTCTTTACTGAGACCTAAAATGAAAGTTCTGGGGCTGGAGAGATGGCTCAGAGGTTAAGAGCACCGACTGCTCTTGCAGAGGACCCAGGTTCGATCCCCAGCACCCACATGGCAGCTAAGAATCGTCTTTAACTCCAGTTCCAGGGGAATCCGACACCCTCTTCTGACCTCTGCAGCATTGCACGACAAGGGTGCACCAACCTACATGCAGACAGTACATTCATACACATAAAAATAATAAATAAGCCGGGCGTGGT
Source organism: Rhizomys pruinosus (assembly GCA_009823505.1). Lineage (NCBI taxonomy): Eukaryota > Metazoa > Chordata > Mammalia > Rodentia > Spalacidae > Rhizomys > Rhizomys pruinosus. The sequence goes on along the minus strand of VZQC01006244.1, from coordinate 3,203,700 downwards.
GGCGCTCACCTTTAATCCTAGCACTTGGGAGGCAGAGGCAGGCGGATCTTTGTGAGTTCAAGGCCAGCCTGGTCTACAGAGTGAGTTCCAGGACAGCTGGGGCTACAAGGAGACCCTGTCTCGAAAAGACCAAAAATAAATAAATACATTAATTAATTAATTAATTAATTAAAATTCACATTAAAAAATAAATTGAAACTTCTATCCTTTTCCTGTCTTTGGTGCTTGGCACAGTGAGGAATGCTAACACAGTCCCCATGCTAACACTGACTTGTCAGTAGTTTTGAAGATTCCCATGAAGAAGCTCAGCCCCCTGAAAATGATAACACTGCTTACTAGGGGACCTGTGGAATGAAAGCAGCATTCAAGTATTGCCTCTGCCAACTTAAAACTTTTTAGTGGCTTCTCATTACCATTTGGAAAAGTCTCAACTCCTGCAGTGATTTACCCAGTTTGACCTCTGCCTTTCCAGCATATTAGGCTTCTTCTATTTCCCAACCTCCAAGCTCTATGCACCCTGATCAACAATCTCACTCTCTCACTACCTTTCCTCATCTTGTTACCAGTGCAAAGGAGCCTTTCCCATTCCTGCCGACTCTTACGGGAGGACAAAGTTCAAAGTTAACTAATTCCAGGAAGTCTCAGCCTCACTAGGCACCTGCTGTAATGCCCTTAGATAACTCTTGTAACTTTTCCTCTCAACAATTCACTCATCATTGTACTTACTTCCACTAAACAACTCTAGAAGGTTTTGACAGGCATATGATCTACTTGACTCATTTTACCCTTGGCTCCTAGCACAGTGTACAGAACATGGTACATACCCACTAAATACGTGCTGGGTGATGAGAGCGTGATTTGACAAGAAGCCACCAACCCTCAATCCTTCGTGGTGGGGTAGAGTGCTGAGTAGACAGAGGATCTCTCTGGCTCCACAGGCCACATTTCTGTCCAGTAACATTTACTCATATTTGGACTATGGTGTCCCTTTCCCACCTACCCCAATACTGTGAGAATTCTATTGCACTAGGACATCTCTAAATATTTTCAGAATTTATAATTATCAATTTGAGATCTGCCTTCAAGCAGCACTGAAGTGTTTATGTGAAGATTAAAAACCTTCTCCATGAAACTCCTATATCTGTCAGCAGTTTGAGCCATGGTGGTCTGTTAAAATATCCGTAGAGTTAGCAGGGGTCATAGACAGGAATCACTCTTCAGTTCTAACAGAGCAGCATCCTGGAACCATTAAGAACCACACAGGCTTTGAGACTATTTCTAGGTCCCAAAGGGGAAGAAGCTAGAAAAATAAACCTGAAGTGACATGAGAGGGCATGTCCCTCAAAAATAAAAATGCAAGATTGGAGCCATTACTGAACACAAGGCGGGTTCAGCTTTGTGCCTCTGGAGAATGCCAAGATTAACAGAGCTTCTCCATTTACAAAACCTGGGGGTTAAGGAAGAGTTGTAGAAGGTGGACACCTCAGGGGCTTCCAGTCGACGCAGCCACAGGACTCCGCACCTCACAAACACCACAAATCATTCTTTGAAGGATCCCGGAAGGTTGACTGTGTTACTCTTACTTCTCAGGTTGAGAGTGGAAGTTGATAGAGGAAGTCACCTGTTCTTGAAGGGCAGTGGCTTTTCTGTGCCACAGTGGGGCACCCACGCTCTCCCCAGAGTTTAGAGCCTCCTACAGTTCCAGGAAACAAACCAGCCTATGCTAGATCAGAAGCCAGGAACCAAGGAGACCCCCACCAGACACTACAGGCTCAGTGCTTGCTTTCCAGCATGGCTAGGGCCCTATTAGAATGAATGCATTGTAATATTTGGGGAATGAGATTCCATTCTGATCACAGATTTCATTTCTGTCTCATGCACACTTCTTGCACACAGCCTATAATTTTGTAGAATATAAAATGCAGTGTACCTGCATTTTGACTATGACATTATGTCAGGGGTGGAATTTTCCACTCTTGTTATCTTGTCTTCCTGTCTTCCGAAAGCTGCACATTTGATAGTGTGTCATGTTACGAGTTCTGAAATACGAGATGTTCAGTCTGCACATTAGGCTTATAGATCCATGCTCTCATAAGAATCTAATAATAGTGGATAATAGGTTACACTGCTCTTTGCACATTTGTGAAATCGTCATACTTTAAATTCTCCTATCTTTGAAATCTTTATACAACTATTAACCTTTAGTGGTATAATATTTTAATTTAAAATCTTTACCTATAAAAGTTGATGCCCGTACTATGGCTGGTGATTATTTTATAATTTCATTTAAAATTTCATTTATTTATTTTGTATGTATATGAATATTTTCTGTGAATACATAAGTGTACTCATTCATGGAATGCTTAGAGAGGCCAGAAGAGGGCACTGGATACCCTGGAACTGGAATTATGGATGGTTGTTAGCTGCTATGTGGGTGCTGGGAACCTGACATAGGTCCTCTGCAAGATCAGTGTACTCTTAACTACTGTGTCAACAGCTCCACAATTCAGAGTTCTTGAAGTTTAAACCAGTTTGTGTTTTATGCCTCCTCCCCATCCCATTAAGATGGGATCTTTCTGTGTAGCTCAGGCTAGGCTGGAACTTAGGATCTTCTGCCTCCTTCTCATACTGCTGGGATTTTAGGCATGTGCCACAACTCTCAGCCTTAATTTTGTTTTAAGAGACTTGGTGTTAGGCAGGGGTGGTGACATATACCTATAAATCCAGTACTTGGGAGGCTCAGGCACCATAGTGGCAAGTTCAAGGCTAGCCTTATCTGCAAGTAAGACCCTGTCTCAAAAACAAGTAAATGAATTCATCAGAAACTTTCTTAAGAAGAGAGACTTCTTATCTGGTTCATATAATTGTGTGAATGTTTTGTTGATATGAGTGTAATTACCTGTTTCCCTCTATTTTGGGCCAAAGCTATTTCTTTCATTAAACAGATATTTTTTTTTTGCTCAATGAGAAATTGCTTTCTGAAGGTATGAACTTATAATAATGATATTCTTATCTTGACTTCTCATAGTACTAGACATGAAAACTAAGATTCCATGCCCAGATATTCAACTGCCAAGCTTTTCAGTGTTTCACTAATCCTATAAAGTGAAGGGCCTCAACTAAAACACTTATTTTTCTTTATAAAGATGTTTTAAAGCTAAGGCTCTAATATAGTGCATCTATGTCACAGAGACACACATGTCCACCCTTCTTCATCTTGTTCCAGGTACCATGATGGTCTGTGTGACATGAAAGACTCTCCCCACCCTTTAATTCTGCATGGATCATCTGAACTCTGATATGCAGTGCAGTCAGAAATCAAAGACAACTGACAGGACCATCTGAGAGAATCCCATTATCACACAGAAGACACACAGGGTGTCCAATGCACCAAATATTCATAGTCTCTGGATTTGCTCAGCACCAGCACCTAAAGTTGATAAAGGAGAATGCCTCCAGGGTGCATAGAAACATGTTTCTAGAAATAGCAGTGAGAGACAGAGAGCATCATGTTTTGTTTACTGTTCTAGAATTTAACCAGCTAGTGTCGTATTGGAAACACAAAGCTACTGCTACAGTTTCCATGGGTTCCTCAAAAGTTCATGATTTAAAGACTCCATAACCAGTACCACAATTCCAAGAAGGAGGATGTTGGGAAGGTGATTGGATCAGGAAGGTTTTGCTTTCACTAATGGATTCATCTATTCATAGAGTGAAGGATTACTTAAGTAAGAGATTAATACATTAACTTAAGTAAGAGATTAATACATTAACCCCTCACTCTACTAAATGCTAAGGGATTGCTCTATGAATACATCCAGGAGTGGCTTTATAGAAGGTGAGCTCTCTCTGCTATCCTTACTCTGTCTTCTATCCCTGCTCTCAGCTGCATTTTGATGTAGTCACCAGAGCCACAGTCTTGAGCTGTGAGTATAATAATCTTTATTATTTATACATTTTCAGTCTATAATATATAATTACAGCAACAGAAACAGGTAAAGACACTTCCCAAACCCACTCCTGGACATAGATAATATAGAGTTCACAACCCTAACTTTGGAACCAGGCCTGGTGACACAGACCTCTTAACCTCAGCTAGGAAAAGCTGAGCCAGAAGGATTCCAAACTGAAGGCCATTCTGGACAACTTAGTGAGACCCCGTCTTAAAATACAGAGTAAGAAAAACAAATAGAGATCTGGGGATGCAGCTCTCTGGTAGAGCACTTAACTAGTATGTATAAGGTCCAGGGTTCAGTCCCAAGAAATACACACACACACACACACACACACACACACACACACACACACACACGCTTGCTCTCTGACTTTAAACTTCAAAGTATTTTAGTCCTAATTTATGTGTCTGAGGTTCACTCTAGAAATTACTTGTACGATTCGTTATTTATAGAACAGACTCACAGAGGACTGAGTTTTTCTTGTTTCATGTTTCCTCGCAGAGAGGAGGAAACACTGTGGATAAAAATCTCTAATCCCCATGTGCCCTGACCTACACCCACTGCTCCTATATTGAACCTTACAGCTGAAAAACCATACTGTTAACACTGCTGTGCATCCATATGAGCAAGTTCCCAGCCTCCTGGAAATCTCTGTTTATTTGTGATTATCCCCCACCCCTGGCTTTACAGTATTCCTTCCACCTCTTCCCTGAGCCCTGGGTGGCACAATTTTAATATAGAGTTCCCTAACTCAAAGGAGTTAACCTGAGGCACGTCTTATTCTCTACTCTTGGCTAGTTTGCTTTGTTTGGTAATCACCCTCTGTTGCATAAGTTGCACTGGTAACAGGTAAGAGATTTTAGTTAAGCACCACAAACCCCTTGCAAACTCAACAGCAAATCAACATAAACTGGAAATGGGTAGAAACGCCCACCTTAGCTAGGATCTATTGCAGCTGGGCCTGCTGGTGAGAGGAGTTAGATGTGTTTGTTTAAGGGGTGATGCTAGATCAGGCTGACCAGCCCCTGTGGATGACTTGAACTCACCTCGGGCACCTGGGGATATAAGCGACTTGATCTGATAGGCCTTAACACATTTTTTTAATTATGCTTTTTATTTCATACTTCATTTTATTAGTTCATGGGTTATATTGTGTCGCCTGTTCCCTTACTTCCCCCTACCCCCCCCTACCATCCCAGATCATCACTATTCTGCCGTAACTTTGCATCTTTCTCGTTTTTTTGTTTTTGTTTTTTTTCATTTTTTTTTTACAATAAGTGATAATTTTGAAACAGCATACTTTCATAGTAAAACCAATTTGCATGCAGTTTTGTGCCCAACCCACACGCTCTGGGGTCCCACCCCGGCAGGGGGGGGCTTTTATGTTTTCAATCAGTTGATCAATGAGTGGTCCACTCTATATTGTTGTTAGTTCACCTTCCCCCAATCGCAGCCCTGTACATATCTACCTGCCCCTCTTCAGCAGATTTCCCTAGAGCTTAGAAAAGGGGCACAGGTGGATTGAAGGCACAAAACAGTCTGACTTTCTCTGGCTGGTTGTCTGGGTTCCTAGTCATTCCTGGGCTGTTTTCTTTTCATGGTGCTGCCAGCTTGTCCAGCATACCTTTTGATCCTACTATAGCACATCAATATAGATTATATGGTTTTACAGATAATTTACCTTTCCATCCTACAATGAGACATGCCATTAGATATATAGGTATTTTAACTCTAATTGTTTTATTACTTTGTGTGTAGACACAGATGTTGTGGTAATGTAATTCATGATTACATTTTGTTCTGTTAAGTATGACAGGGTCTTCTGTGTCTTATACTCCTACCGTTAGAGGATGTAAGGCTTGTGCATCAGCCCGTGGGCTATTCCTCCAAGGAGAGACTATAGCCAATTAGATTTGGGTGAAACGACATATGTGCTGCCATGCTCCAGGTTTTCCAGGCAGATGAGGTGTAATCTGGTGCTGACGGGGTCTGCTTTTGACTCAGCAGGGTATATTGGCTTTATTGTTTATGGCCTTTGTAACATCTCGGCATTCAGAGACCTCTGTTATACTTGCATGCGGGTCTCCATACATCTTTCCCTGTTATTCGTCTTCAACAGGCCTTATCGCCTCTTCCTCGATATCCCTTTTGGAGGCAAGAGCCTTCCTTTTTGTGAGGTAACCGGGCTTGGATCCCCTGGCCACTCCCTTGGTAATAATCCATTTTGATTCAGAGCTTCCTTTAATTATATTTTGCTTAAGTCATGCTTAAGGAGACTTTAGCATTATATTTGGTTCTGAATAGAGAATAATCCTTTCACAGTTCATTCGTTTAGTTAAGTCAATTTAAAGAGTCAGCTTTTTACTCGTTTTCAAATACCTCTATAACACTGGGTACATATCTCAGCTGGAACGACCTCATCATCCTCATGATTTCTCCTTATTCTATGGGGGGGGAGTTTAGAAAGTCCTTTGTATTAACTTGTGCGGACCTAAGGTAAGCTTCATAGGATTCATTAAAAATATTGTTACATTTAAGGATCCAGAGGGGCCTTTTGCCAATCTGAGGAGTTTCTTCCCTTCAATGCCCAGAGGTGTCAGTCCTTCTGCTGGCACTTCTGGTACATCCTATCATGCCCACGCAGCTGCTTTTCTTCTCAGCCACCTCAGTTGCTGATATCTGGGACTGTGGACATACAATCTTTCCCTAGTTAGTTTTTTAGAGTTTAATGCAGGTTTTTGTTGAAAAGTTTCATATCTATCATATCCCCTTTTTTTTATTTTAAGTTTTTTTTTGACCCATGAGTCTCCAAAAAGCTTGTATTATTCTACCTTAGGTGGAATCAAGGCACAAAAAAAAGGGAAAATAGAACACTTATCCAACAAAGGAAAGAAAGGAAAAGAAAAAAGCCTTCAGAAAATAGAATGGAGGGAAGCAGAGAACAAAAGAATATCAGATCTGGAAGTTAACAAATGAGCAACTAAAAAACTCAAAATAAAGATTATGAAAAATTTAAAATACGCAAAAGGAACAACCAAGAAAATTATGGGCTTATTAAAGATCAAACCTCTGTCTCATAGGAATAGAGGAAGGAGAAAGAACTCAGAGAATAGGTATTGGATCAGATCTTCAACAGAAAATAGACGAAAACTTCCCAACTAAAAAGTAGGACAAACCCATTCAAATTCAAGAAGCACAGGAGGACTCCATAGAACAAGTCAGAAAAGGAAATTTCCCACGCCACATCATAGTCAAAATTCTAGACACCCAAAAATAAAGATAAAATTCTGAAGGCCACAAAAGAAAAACAAGTCACATACAAAGGGAAACCCATCAGAATTACAACTGACTTCTCGCCGCAAACCATGAAAGCAAGAAGAACATGGAGCAAAGCATTCCCAGTGTTAAAGGACTATGGATGCCAACCCAGAATACTTTACCCAGCAAAAATGTCAATTACAGTTGAAGGAGAGAGAAGAATCTTCCAAGAAAAAAACAAGATGATAGAATACATGTCTGGAAAACCAACTCTCCAGAAAATGCTTGAAGCAATTCAAAGGGCAGAAGAGAGGAGCAACTATCTTCAAACACCTAGGAAAAGAAACTAACAAAAATATAAACATAGGGATAGGCCTTAACATATGTAACAAAATGTATGGAATCTGGTGGGATCACTATGGGGCAGGCGCAGATATGGGAAGGATTCTAAATATGATTAAGATTATATGAAATGCACAAAAATTCAATAAAAATATATATTGTAAAAAATATTCATTGCAATTTAGCATATTTTGTTGTGCCTTGTCAGCCAGTCACCTGTGTTTTTCATCCATCATTCCATTAACATAGTTGTATCACTCCAAACTTAGTACGTTTTAGGACCTACCATGTGATAGACACTAAGAGATGGACCCTTTGAAATAGTGGAGCTTGTTTTAATATACACCTTACAAATGTCAAAATAGTTCTGACACTAGAGAAAGTGCCTTGCAGGACGCTGGGGGGATGTGCTATCAATGGTCTCCCCGTCCATGAACCTTGTGCACTGAAATAGTGACAGGACTGGCAAGATATGCCCAGGGGTGCAATAGTGGCATTCGTGTTATGAGGGTAATCAACAACATTCTGATTGGATTTGGGGCCTACTCTACAGGAAGAAACACATACCTGGTACTATAAATCTGGCCAATGATCCATGCTGGGTTAATAATCCATGGCCTATGAGGTTCATACGTCCTAGGAATGAACCTACCACCATTATTCTGCTAAATGGACATAGTATCAAACTACCCTCTAAATTTATATTTCTATGACCATAGATTAATGAGGCTTACAGAATTCTTCATAGAAGTTTCTTCACTCAGTGGGCAATAGGTTAATGAAGAAATTCACAACTGTTCAAAGTGCAGTAGTATAAGTGTCTGTAGAGTGCTCAGCCACAAATGGGACATCTTTATCATAACCCTCTCCTCCAAGACGAGGTAGCCATCACAGAAGAGTGGGTGGAAAGCCTGTAAGAGACAGAGGTCTGGGATGATCAGAGCAAAACGCTGTCTTCTGGACATGATAGGGCCAGTGGACCCATAAACTTTGTTCTAGTTTGTCTTCCATTGCTGTGACAAAACACTCTGACTGACACCAACTTGGGGAGGAAAGGGTTTATTCAGCTTACATCTCCTGGGTCACAGTTCATCACTTAGCGAGCCCAAGGCAAGGACTCAGGGCAGGAACCTGGAGGCAGGAACTGAAGCACAGGCCATGGAGGAATGCTGTTCACTGGCTTGCTTGCTCCCGTGGCTCATGCCCAGCCTGCCTTCTTATACAGTACACAACAACCTGCCCAGGGTAGCACCGCTCATTGTGGGCTGGGCCCTCCCACACTGCTCGACCATCAAGACAATACTCCACAGATGTGGCCACAGGCCAATCCAATGGAGCGAATTCCCCAATTGAGGCTCCCTCAACCCAGGTGTGTCAAGTTGACTCTAAAGCTATCCAGCACACACTTATAACAGCTGTGGTTGCCTGCACAAGAACTGAACAAGATCAACTCAGTCAACATTTTAGCATGGAAAGGGAAGGAGTTCAGGAGCCCTGCCCTGAGCTGAGGGCCTATGGCAGTTGATTGCTCCTGAGGGAGGTAGAGTCAGTTTTCGTTTAGGGGGTGGTCCCTTACAGGCTGGCCATGCTCCAGTGGATGGATGGATGGATGGATGGATGAATGGATCCACACCCAGAAGTATAAGGCAGGCAAAATTGGACTTGATAATTTTTTTAATTAGGATACCAAGCTTGTATGGTGAAGGGAGGTAGGGATGGATCTGCAAGGAGTTAACTGAGAAGGTATAGGAGCTATGGCCAAAATACATTGAACAAAATTCTCAAAGAGTCGATAAGAATTATTTTAAAAGATTACAATCTGGGAAAACAAAGACTTAAGCAATCTTGAAAATGTGCTCTGAGGTTTTGCAAAATGGTGACTGTAACTATAGCTTTAAACAGCAAGAAAGCTGGGAATCAGGAAGCTTGATGATCAGGAATCATGATAGGTGTTCATAACATCGAGCTGTCATTTAAGAAAAGGATTGGGGGCTATTTCAATCTCTCAGAAGTTTAGGAAAGGGATCAGAAGGTCAGTTGGTTGCAATTTTTCAAAGTCAACTAGCATCCTATGGTAGGCATATCAGGTGCCCAGTTTAAAGACTCACCTATCACCGTGTTTGAGACCTATCAATGGTGCCCAACACCATTTAAGCACCATGAACCACTGTAACTTAATTTTATTTTCATCCCTTGAAAGTATTAAACAGCAACACCCCTACTCTAAATATATACACTTAAAGGGTTAGACAAATTTAAAGCAAGATTTAAGTATCAAGAGTTCAGAATTAGTAAAGCCTTTCCAAACAATTCCCAAAGTTTAATCTAAGCTAGATTTTTTTTTTCTGTCTTGTTCTGTTTTGTTTAATACTTTGATTTTGCCTCAAAATCTACTTCCTTCTGGATCATGAACATTGCTTAGAGGCAGCTTTGCCAATTGTGGTATTCTGAGGAATATCATAAGTAGAAAAATCCGGCAGATGGCTTTATATGGTTAATTTCTTGATTACAACATAACCTCCAATGTTCCTCTCTATATGAATTCCAAATACATATGCAATGCAATTAACTGTTTCTGTCTCTCTAATCATGTATCTCTCTGCCTTGACCCAACGTCCTATAGAGAAAATGCTGCAGCAGAGCCATGAGTGCAATAGATAGATAGATAGATAGATAGATAGATAGATAGATAGATAGACAGAGTAAACTCACTCAGCCATTCATTGAATGAAACAAAAACAAACACAAAATAGTGAAAAATAGTGATTTGCTTTCTGGTCATCTGCTACTTAAGTCTGAGAGTTTCTTTTCACTCTATCATTCTCTTAAATATCTGCTCCTTAGAATTTTGGCCTAAACTCTTCTTGGCACTTTTTCTTTCTACGTCTTTTTGTGATCCTTGAAAAGCATTGAGATAAAGAAAAGGATCTATGTATGGAAGTGCACGCCTGTTACCTAGCACTTGGGAAGTGGAGGGAAGAGGAGGAGTCCAGGGTTATCTGCTGCTATTCATTGAGTTCTAAGTTAGTCTGGACTATAAGAGACCTTGTCTCAAAACAAAAAGTTAAAATTAGGTAAGAAAAAAAGTAAAGGAAACTGAATCCTGTGATGTGCAGGGTTGTAATATGTTATGAATGATTATGTTTTTCATTTTTACTTCACTAATGAAAAAACTAATAATGCAAATGAACCATCATCCAAAAAGAAAGAGGAAGAGAAGAAGGAGGGGCAGGCAAAGGAGGAGGGGTTAGAAGTGGCTTTTCTCCTTTGGAACTTATGTTTCAGATGTCAGGAACTGCTCGGTTTCTACAAGAATATCATGAGAAATATGAAAGCAAATACAGCTAGCTAGGTGATTGCCAAGCCTCTACTCTTCCATGTGTGTGACCTTTCCCAAAAGGGGGGGAGAAGGAGGGGAGGAGGGAGCAGACCCCCACACAACGCAAGCGCTCCAATCCTTACAATCTGAAATTTTAACTCAGTTGACTGCCTGTGTCCTGGGCTGGTACTCTATGGGTCCTCACTACATGTTTCTCCAGAAGTTAAACTCTCATGTTTTAAATTATAAACATTAAAATTTGAGCTTAAATGCATTCCTTCAATGGGAGGCAACCCTGACAAATATAAAAAAGTCAGGATCTTGGGGCTGGAGAGACAGCTCAGCTATTAAGAGCACCAACTGCTCTTGCAGAGGACCCAGGTTCGATTCCCAGCACCCACATGGCGACTAAGAACCGTCTTTAACTCCAGTTCCAGGGGAATCCGACACCCTCTTCTGACCTCCACAGCATTGCATGACACAGGTGCTCCAACCTACATGCAGACAGTACACTCATACACATAAAAAAATAATAAATAAAAAAATTTTTAATTAAAAAAGTCAGGATCTTAAGACACCCTTCTCTTCCTTATCTAAAGGTTCCACTTGTTCTCTTTTGAAAAAGAAATTGGAAGTTACTGCAGAAAAAACACTACATAGTACTTTGATTTAATATACTATCTGTATTTCAACTTTCAGGCTTTTAGAAAATATGTTTCTGATTGCCACAAACTCAGGGCCAGAACATTTCATCATTTGAGGCCTAGAGAATTGAGATTAATTAATATATTAAATTACTGAATTGCTCCAAATATCAAGGAAGATTTACTTCTTAACATTGATTTTAGGTGAGTATTTACAATATACATTTGAGATGTGTAATGCTATCTTAAAATATCTTCAAAGAGACAATGATAACTTAGGGCAATTAACAAGTTTTTTTTCATGTACTAAAAATAACAGTTATGGAAACAGGGGAAATTGGGCAGTGGATAAAGAATATGTAAAGCATGAGGAGTTTGGGTCCCCAGAGCCCACATAAATGTCAGGTGGGAATGGTGGCCGCCTGTAATTCCAGCTCAGAGAAGGGAGACCAGCTGGTTTGATAACCTCACCCTACAGGGCACTTCTAGGTTCAAGCAAGAGACCTTGCTTCAATAAAAAAGGGAAGTGTTATCTAGGAAGATTTCCAATATCAACCTTGGCCCGCCATACACCTACACAGACACATCTGAATGTGCATACAAACACATACCACATACATGTGGAAAATAGCAATGATGATAATGCTTATCCATTATATTGTAAAACTGTTTCAAAAATGAAGAAGCAGGGCCCATGAGGTGGCTCAGTGGGCAAAGATACTTGCCGCCAAACCTGACTTCTGTATACACTGTCATCTGAACTCAAGACATGGGCCTTGGTTCTCAGATACACAGAGATAGGTAACTAAATGTAATCTTTAAAATCGTTTAAATAAACAGACAGGCCACAATCATCCAAAGACAAGTAGATTTATGAAAGAAGTACAGCAACATCAAAACAGATAATTCAATTTGGAAAAACACTTACTCAGAAAATGAAATCTTACATTCCAGTAGACTTTAATGAGAACTGTACTGAGGAATTAAATCATCATTCTATCAAGATTTCTTTTTTAAATGATGAACTTTTACATTTGATTATTGCTATGTATTTCTAACAATTTTATGATTTGGTAAAATTTTATATTTACCATATTTTTGTCTTGAATTACTTTCTGATTTTATACTTCTGAATAGATCTTTCTCTTAGAATTCCTTAGGAAACAAAGGAGACATACATTCAATGGCTGAATGGTAGACACAGTCATTATCAAGAATGCATGTGGCACAGGGATCTTCCTCATGGGTACATTCTTGCAACTTCTCCACCTTCACTTCCTTTAGTTGTTTCTTTTTAAAAATATTTTATTTATTATTTATTTATTATGAGACTCTTATGTGTATCTGTGTAAGTCCACTCTTGCAGTGCAATGCTAGAGGAGATCAGAAGAAGGCATTGGATCCCCGGGAACTTCAGTTTCAGATAGCCACCATGTGAGTGCTGGGAATTGAACCCCGGTTGTCTGAAAGAACAATCATTGCTCTTAATCACTGAGCCATCTCTCCAACCCCCCTTTAGTTTTTTCATAATAAAACCAAAATTACAATGGCTGTCCCAGATGGTTGCTGTTAGAAATAATTGTGGAAGTGCATGTTTATGTGTCTAGCACAGGTATGCCCACAAAACACACTAAACAAACAGTAACAGTCCATCTCACAAGGTCCTAGGTGGATCCTGCCAGATCTAAGACAATGAGTATGTCACGTGACCAGAACTTTAATGCCTATCAGTATGGGTCAGTCATAGCTGGGTCCTGTGTAAACCACAGACAGCAAGAGATGTACTCAGAAACGACCTTGGCCCTCCTTCACAAGGGCTGACAGTAGGCTATGCCTGACGTGCAACTCTTCTTCCTGTGGGCTTTGGAAATAGAATTCCTTTTTCCTTTTTTGGATTCAAGGAACTTAAAAAGTCAATTATTTGGGGCTGGAGAGATGGCCTAGGGGATAAGAGCGCTGACTGTTCTTGCAGAGGACCTGGGTTCGATCCCCAGCACCCACATGGTGGCTGAGAACCAACTTTAACTCCAGTTCTAGGGGAATCCGATGCCCTCTTCTGACCTCCACAGCATTGCACGACATGGGTGCACAAACCTACATGCAGACAGTACATTCATACACACAAAAAATAAATAAAATTTTAAAAAGTCAATTATTCAAAAGCAGCTTGTGATTTTACTATGTTTTCAATTTCTTTTTGTTTTATCTGTGTGTGTGTGTGTGTGTGTCTGTGTGTGTCTGTGTCTATTCCTATATGTGTGAGGGGGTGGAGGTGCCATGGCCTGTAGGTGGAGGTGAGAGGACAATGTCAGGTGTTAGTCCTCACCTTCCATATTGTTTGAGACAGAGTCTCTTGTCTACCATTTTGTGTGCTAGGCTAACTGAACCACAGCCTTGCAGGGATTCCCCTGTTTCTACCTCCCATCACTCCATAGGAGCACTGGGAACACAGATGCATGCTTCCACATCCAGTTTTAGATGGGTTTTGGAGATCAAACCTCAGGTCCACAGCCTTGCAATGCAAGCACTTTACCTATGGAGTCATCTTCCCAGGCCCTTACGTTTATACTTGCTTATAGTTACTTAGGAAAATTATCAGAATGTTAAGAAAAATGGAGAATGATTGTCCAGAGTAGTCAATCCATGTATTTAATCTGCCATTTGCCTTTGACATTATAGGCAACCTGGACAAGATAAAGGGCTAAATCCTATTGGGTATAGAAATAAGAAATTAATTTCAAGGTCTGGGGAGCTAGCAATGTGGGTAAGAGTATTAGCTGTGTAAGCTTGGGTGTGTGTCAGAATCCCAAGAATAAAAAGCTGGACATGGATGGACATGACTGTAACCCAAACATTCTGTGGCAGAGATTTGTGGGTCTTGAGTGCTCATAGTCTACCAAAATGACAAGCTTCACATTCCCTAAGGGATTCTGTTTCAGGGCAATAAAGTAAAAAGCCACAGAGGAAGGGCCCTGATGTCCTTCTCCAGCCCAAGAATGCACAGGGATAGGCACACATAGCAGCATATTACTGTGCATGCAACACACACATGTGCACACACACACACACATACACACGAGGTAAACACATCTACAACACACAGTACATAAACCATACACACAAGCACACATATGCAACACCACACACACACATACACACACACACACAAGGTAAACACATCTACAACACACAATACATAAACCATACACACAAGCACACATATGCAACACCACACACACACAAGGTAAACACATCTACAACACACAATACATAAACTGTACACACAAGCACACACACACACACATGAGGTAAACACATCTACAACACACAATACATAAACCATACACACAAGCACACATATGCAGCAACACATGCACACAAGGTAAACACATCTACAACACACAATACATAAACCATACGCACAAGCACACATATGCAGCAACACATGCACACAAGGTAAACACATCTACAACACACAATACATAAACCATACGCACAAGCACACATATGCAGCAACACATGCACACAAGGTAAACACATCTACAACACACAATACATAAACCATACGCACAAGCACACATATGCAGCAACACACACACACACACACCCCAATATCAATTCTACCAGAGTTAATTTCAGATCTACCTGATTTTTAAAATAAGACCTATTCACGTATAAATTCTAGATTAAATTTATGACTGCACTCAGATTCGTGTCTAGCTGCCAGAGAGCCACGGCACAGTTGCTAAGCTCAGAAGTTAACAGCTCTGTGTGCCAGGAATTCTGTGCAGTCCTTAAAGTTAAAAGTCAGCAGAAAGGACTTCAACAACACTTTATTAGGAACACACCACCAGAGCTATCAAAGGGGCCGCCTGTGAAAAGTCACACCAGGCCCAGGACACTCTTTTCCCAGATGCTTTTGTTCAGTAGTAACATCACGGGTGTGAGCCAGGTGACAGGTTTGTAGACTGGAGCCAAACAACTGAAGTGGAAATAGCTCAATTCTTCTTGGTAGAACTTGTGAGGAACTAGGACAGCTTCCACACCACTGATAGTAAAATCAAACAGGGAAAGGCACCGTCCAGATGCCTGTTCTAATGAATAGCAATTTCACTTTCTTTCCTTTCATAAATTAAACTCTGGGCATATGACTGGAAAAGGAAAAAAAAATGACTGTAGAATAAATAGCTGTGCCTTCCTTTCTTGGAGACAATTTATACACACTGGTACACACATGTACACTCCTAATGGTGTCCATTCCAAAAATCTATATATTTTAGGCAAACAGAATGAAATCATCAAATGCAGGGACCCTCTCAAAGATCAATGTCAAATACAATGGAAGAATTCCATTCTTGACTCCCAGCTCACTCTTGTCTTCTTTCCCTTAATAACACTGGCATTTTGATTATTTAAATAGTTAGTAGATTTTCAACATTTCTAAGTATATATGTGGAACTGAATGAGAGAAGTTTTTAATCTAAATATGTGATCTAAATAAAAATAGTATACGGGAAAAAAAACATAAGCACAGGTGTTGGCAAGATGCAAAGACATTTTACAGTATTGAACTGTCACTAGAAAAATCCAATTTCCTCTTATTCACTGCCTCAACATCCAAACTCAAGTTTGAATTCAATCCCAGGACTTTGGGAGGCAGAAGCACATGGATCTCTAGGAGACCAAGTCCAGCCTGAGCTACATAGCAAGTTCCAGACTACCAGCTGAGACTATAGGGAGACACTGTCTCAAAAACTCAAAATAATAATAATAATAATAATAATAATAATAATAATAATATCTTCTTACTGAATCTGATTTCTTACGGAGACTGATTTCTGAAATAATATAGTGTAACTATTTACATAGCATTTACATTTGGCATTATAAATAATCCAGAGACAATGTAAAGGATACAGGATGATATATACAGGTTATACATAAACATACAACACTTTATGTAAGGGACTTGAAAATCATTGGATTCTGGTATCCATGGAAGTCGTCTTGGAACCAACCTCCTGTGGAGATGAAGGAGCTACTGTATTATACTTTTATCAGAAAAAATGAGATTTAGGAAGAAGTAAGATGGGAAGTAAGAAAACTTTAAATTATGTTCTCTGATGCCAAGGGATATGATAGCCTGGACTATACTCACAATTTTCAGAAAAGACAGAGCTATTTATCATGAAAGTACAAGTTCACTCAGAAGCTGAAGTCAATCTCGGCAAACCCAAGAAACATTATTGTGAGAGACTCCAGACACTGCCTGGATTTTCAGCAGGGAAGCCAGGCAGAGCCTTTACTGACACCAGCACCTGCTAACTTTCATGGCCTGTTTTTTTCAGGCACCCACACCCCTGCAGGCCGCTCTTAGGGAAAGCAGCTGCAGTAAGGAGGTTGCTGTAACTAAGCCTGAAAGGAAACCAAGCACAGATCCCAAGACCAAGCATGGCAACAAAGGTCAGCTGTGATAAGAATCTCCACAGTGGACAGGGAGGAAACAAAATTAGACAAGAAATCTAAGCACGAGTTTCTCCTATTTTCTGTTCACTCATTTGCTGATATCTTTACTTCACAACAATGAAAAGATCCAAACAATCATATAAGAATATTTCAAAAACCTATACTCTACTAAATTTGGAAACCTAAGAGAAATGGATGAATAATTTTTTAGTAAATATAATACCTGATGTTACTCATCAACTTACTATGTAATAATGTAGGAATGTAAAGTAATATTTTTCTTTACTTGCATACTCTACTGTCAAAATGTGGATCCCTAAACATGTTTTGTAATTAATCTGTATTTTATTGTCAGATGTCATGAATTTGGTATATATGTGGCATGCATATATGCATATTTTGTAGAGATTCAAATTGGAAGGAACAACAACAACAAAAAAGACTGGGTCAAAGAACTGATTGAAACAGTAAACTTCTGCATCGAAAAATTTAAAAAAGACTGAGAAAAAGATGAAAGACATGCATGGCAGAATGCCTGAGCTCTGGTTGGGTGGGGGGGCAAGAAAGGGGGACGGTTCTAAATTTCATTAAGAAATGTATGAAATGCACAAAACTTCAAATACACACATACACACACACACACACACACACACACACACACACACATATATATATATATGCAAATGGCAAAGAGCCAATTTACCAGCTTTTAAACCTTAGCTTAACATTACATATTTAAACAGTTGTCAGAACTGAGGAAGTCGCCAGCATTCATGCACAACTAGAAAACATCCTTAATTTATATGAAACAAGCAATTTTCACTTCACAGCAGGCTGACACTAGGGTTCACAGCAACAACGGAGCAGATCCATGCTGCTGTCAGAACAGTCTTCTCATAGTACTACTCAGAGTCACAGGCTCACCTTCAATTACGTTGTTGTTGTTGTTTTTTTTTTTAAGTGCATACAGAGATTACAACAATTTTAAAGACAAAAAAAAAAAAAAATGGTCCTACTTTGTGGTCCCAACAACAAACTCAGAAGCTGTGATAAATTGGAGCGCTGATGAGCTGTTTTAAAATTCTTTAGGTACAATTATACTGAAAGTCGAGTTGGTTTGAAATCTTCAAAAATATGTTCCTGTTAATACTCACATGCTGCTTGTTCTCAACATTCTGTTAAATCTGTGCATTGAATTACTTGTTACCCAAATGAGGCAGCTGCTATTCACCACTTACCATTAAGGAATTTAACTGGTTGTCTTCTTCAACTTCTACTCTCTCTTGACAATTCACACTTCTCTTTGTAGTAATTTTTCTGCCATTAACTATTTTAGTGGAAGTTGATATTGATTTGAAGTTGTCCATCCCACTGCCACCAAATGACATTGTGATGGTTAATCCTGGGTGTCAACTTGGCTGGACTAAGGAACAAATAAGAGAAAAAGGATCTTCAGATTGGACTACCTCAACATGGATGGCCCACCCCAAATGTGGGCGTTACCTTCTGCTGCAGGCAGTATAAAAGGCCATGGCAGAGGGAGCTGGTCCCTTTTTCCTGCAGCTTTCATCTTGCTGCTGTGATCAACCCTTCGGATCCCAGCGTGTACTGAGACTGGCAGATCTCCTGGAATCCATTGGGCCTTCAGCACCAGACTGGGACTACTGAGACATCCAGCCTTGTGGACTCAGCAGTTCCCTGGATTCTCAGCCTCTCCAGTGCACCGCAGCTATTGTTGGACTCCTTGAGCTCTGTCACGTGAGCAAATCAATAAATTGTATATAGCTATGTATTCGTCCTGTTGATTCTGTTTCTTCAGAGAACCCTAACTAATACAGACATCGAGGAGAATCAAGTGAGCCTCCCCCATAACCCAGAAACCCTAAAGAAGTGAATCCTGTATCAAATGAAGGAAATCCACCTCCAAATGTCGGAAATCCATTGAAGATAGAGAAAATGAGGCTGCACCTCAGTTCCTGCTTCCTCCAGGACCCTTTTGGTGCCCAAAAAAGTCATCAAATGGATCTTCAAAGAAGTAAAATGAAAATAGGTCCCTTCCACCCAAAAATCCCCTGAAGACATCATCTGGGTTGCAGAATGTGAAGCCAAACTCAAACGGACTGTCAAAATGACCTCCTCCTCCTCCCCCTACCCCTCCTCCTCCTCCCCCTCCCCCTCCTCCTCCATTTACCCCTTCTTTGGCGTATTTGTCATAGATGTCCCATTTCTTAGCATCTAATAACACGTCATATGGCTCAGCTACTTGCTTGAACTTTCACTCTGTTTCTTTGTTCTCAGGATTTTTATCGGGTTGTCACTTACGTGCCTGTTTCTGAGACGCCCTTTTGGTATCCTCAGGCGAGGCATGTCTCTGCACGCCTAGCACTTCATAATAATCTTCCATTTTTTTGTTTTTTGGGTTTTGGGTTTTTTTTTTTTTTTTTTTTTTTTTTTTTTTTTTGTTTTTGGTTTTTTTTTTTTTTTTTTTTTTTGGTCTTCTTGAGACAGGGTCTCCTTTTAGTCCCAGCTGGTCTGGAGCTCGCTATGTAGACCAGGCTGGCCTTGAACTCACAGAGATATGCCTGCCTCTGCCTCCTGAGTGCTAGGATTAAAGGTTCCAGCGCCAGCTGGAACAAGTTCCAAGGACATGGTGGTCTGCGGGGGAGGGCTGGTGGCAGCTCTCCATGCTTCCGGCCCTGGCTGCAGTGCTAGCGTTGGCACTGGATAATTTCTAAACATGTTACCTGTCTACTGACAAGTGAAGAAAATGCCTTGGTGAATGACAGAAAAAGAATGATACATATTCCTAAATACCTGAGAATAACCTCACTTTTCTGTTTGGGTTCTCTGAAGAGACCCCATATTTAACATGCTACAAATGAATTCAGTCACTGGTCCATTCCTAAGACTCTCCAGTTTGGTGTCAGGGTCCTACTAGGAATCACATTTAAGGGTGCAATAAACACTCATCAATTGACTTATTTGATCATCAATTCAGTGTGTTTAGCCGCTTCTTCTTCTGATTTGGCTCACACATGTAAAATGTCACCCAGCTGCTGAGTGAGCTACACTCCTAACCTTCCGATTTAGGTCTTTGCAAAGAAGGAAAGGAAGGAAATGTAGAAAATCCCTTAAAGTTGGCAGAGATCCTGCCATGTGCTTTTTGAAGCTTTTCTTTCTTTTTTGATTCATGTGCCATATCAGAGATCTTTATTTTTTTATCTCATAGATTTTTCCCCTTAATTTTTATTCAGCTTTTCTGCATTTCATATAACATTTCTTAATCAAATTTAGACCCGTTCCTTCATCCATGCTCCCTGCTCCAGAATTCATGCATTCTGTGATACTTGTTAAGTGCTGTCTTGTATGTTTTTCCCAGTCCTTTTTAAATTTTTTGATGCAGAAGTTTACTGTTTTGGTCAGTTCTTTAAACAAGTCTCTCTTTTTTGTTCCCTTTAATTTTATATCAGTCCAAAATATGCATATATGCACTCCACTCATACACAAAAATTACAAAGTCTGAAAATAAACTATAGGTTAATTCTAAAAGACATTCAGGGACTCACATTTTAGCAGTAAAGTTCTATGCAGGTGAGAAGTATAACTTTATACTCCTAAATTACATAGCAGGCTGATATATGTTTTAATGTCTTTTATTTTTTTAATTTTTATTTATTTTTCTCTATGTGTAGGAATGTACTGTCTGCATGCAGGTCTGTGCACCCATGTCGTGCAATGCCGGGAGGTCAGAAGAGGGTGTCGGATTCCTCTGGAACTGGAGTTCTCCTGGAATTGGAGTTTCAGACGGTTCTCAGCCACCATGTGGGTGCTGGGGATCGAACCCGGGTCCTCTGCAAGAGCAGTCAGTGCTCTTAATCGCTAGGCCATCTCTCCAGCCCCTGTTTTAATGTACTTTAAAAAAGAGATTTATTCTTTCTCTTAAATCTTAGAACTGAGGAAAACAGACACAAACTTCAAGCTATATCTATGGTAATATCAGTCAATGTGGTATTATCTTTACTGACCAGTTACCCACTTTGACTTACATATCAGGATTTGGCTCTAGGATCCACAATGAGGGACATCATATGTCATTTGTTTTTCTCAGACTCTTACTTCGCTTAGTATAATAGCTTCTGGTTATATCCATTTACCTGCAAAATTCATGATGTAGTCTTTCTTTACAGCTGCATAGAACTCCATTGTGTACATGTACCACATATTATTTTTGGTCTTTTTGAGACAAGGCTTCCCTTTTGTCCCAGCTGTCCTAGAGCTTGCTATGTAGACCAGGCTGGCCTTGAACTCAGAGATCCACCTGCCTCTACCTCCTGAGTGCTGGGATTAAAGGTGTGCACCACCACCCCTGGCTTAAAGACTGTTCTTAGCCACCATGTGGGTGCTGGGAATTGAACTCGGGTCCTCTGCAAGAGCAGTCAGCTCTTAACCACTGAGCCATCTCTCCAGTCCCCATACCACATTTTTATTATCTGCTCATCAGTTGAGGGACACGTGAGTTGTTTCCAGCTCTTTGCTATTGTGAAAAGAGCTTCAATAAACATGGTTGTGCCCAAATATCTGCTATATAATGGATCCTGAGTATACACCCAGGAGTGGTACGACTGGGTCAAATGGTAGGTTCATTTTTAGTCTTTTAAAAGTTCTCCCCACTGCTTTCGATGGGGTTGCATGAATTTGCAATCCCACCAGCAGTAAATGAGTGTTCTCCCTTTCCCCACAGCCTCTCCAGCATTTGCTATCTTTTGTTTTCTTGATCATATCCAGCCTTACCAGTGTAATATGAAATATTAAAATGATTTTAATTTGCATTTCCCTAATTACTAATGATGTTGAATCCATTTTAAGATGTTTCTTAGTCATCTTTAGTTCTTCTATTGAGAAGTCTCTGCTCAGATATTTAGCCCATCTTTTAATTGGGTCATTTGTTTTCTTGATCCTCTGATATTTTAGTAGTTTATATACTCTGGATGTTAAACCTCTATCAAATGTGTCAATGGTGAAGAGTTCCTCACACTCTGTGGGTTTTCTCTTTACTTCTTAGTTTTATGAAGTCCCATTAATTGATTGTCAACTTTATTTCCTGAGAAACTACTATCTGAATTAGAAAGTCTTTTCCTACACCTATGTCTTATAGGTTACTGCCAATATTTTCTTCTAACATTTTCAGAGTTTCAGGTTTCACATTGAGGTCTTTGATCCATTTAAAGTTGACTTTCTTTTTTTTTTTTAAATTAGTTTTTATTGATGCTTTGTGCATTTCATACATTTTTTCCAATTCAGTTCAGGCTTATTTCCCTTTCCCTCCCCCCCACCCCCACCCCATCCCAGATCATGCATNCAAAACCTATCTGCAGGCTGTTGTGCCCAAACACCTACAGCCCCACCATCCAGTGGGGGGTGACAGGTTGTTTGTTCAATCAAGTTGATCAAATGAGTGTCCAGACTACATTGCTGTAGTTTCACCATTCACCCCAATCTCAGCCCTTACATTCTACCACGCCCCCTCTTCCGCAAGTTGTTCCCTAGGCTTAGAAAAGGGGCACAGGTGGATGAGAGGTAAAACAGTCCACTCTCTCTGGAGCTGTTGACTTGGACTCTGGTAAAGTTGACTTTCGTACAAGGTGAAAGGTAGGGGTTTAGTTTCATCTACAAGTGGTGATCCAGTTTTGCCAGCACCATTTGCTGAAGATACTGTCTTTCCTCCATTGAGTGTTCTTGTCTCTTGGTCAAATATCAGGTGGATGAAATTGTGTATACTCAACTTTGGGTTTTCAATTTTGATCCCTTAACCTATGGGTCTATTTTTGTGCCAGTACCATGCTGATTTTATGACTATAGCTCTGTTTGAAATCTGGTGTAGTAATCACCCTGCATTACTCTTTTGGCTTGGGTTGCTTTGGCTATCCATGGTCTTTTGTTTTTCCAATTGAACTTTAGGATTTTTTTTCAAAGCCAAATTTTATTGAAGCTTTGTGCATTTCATACAACATTTCCCAATCAAATCTAGTCCCAGTCCCCCTTCCTTGCCCCCCACCCCACCAGAGCTCATGCATTCTGCCATACATGCTTTTCATCTTTTTCTCAGTCTCTTTTAAAATTTTCGATGCAGTTTACTGTTTTGGGCAGAAGTCCATCATTTCAGTCAGTTCTTTGACTCAGTCTTTTTGTTGTTGTTGTTCCTTCCAATTTGCATCACTCCATAATATGCACATATGCATGCCACACATATAGTAAGATTATGAGGTCATGGGTTTTAGCCTCTTCAGCTTACAATTTCTTTCTTTTTTTCTTTACTAGGCTGAAAGATGTCATGTTTGAAGGCTCCTCCTTGGCAATCCCAAACAACCATCAGTCCTACTCTTGTGCTCCACACTGGGGTCTTCCTTTCTTGTGGTCACCAAATGAGGTCCAGTGAGCACTGGATCCTGTCTTGATCTTCCTGTACTGGTCTCCATGATATAGCCTGGGTAGTCCAACAATGGCAGTCTATACTCTGAAGAGGCTGAAACCCCATGTTCTTGTTTGTCTTCCATTGCTGTGACAAAACACTCTGACTGACACCAACTTGGGGAGGAAAGGGTTTATTCAGCTTACATCTCCTGGGTCACAGTTCATCACTTAGGGAGCCCAAGGCAAGAACTCAAGGCAGGAACCTGGAGGCAGGAGCTGAAGCACAAGCCATGGAGGAATGCTGTTCACTGGCTTGCTCCCCTGGCTCATGCCCAGCCTGCCTTTCTTATATGGTACACAACAACCTGCCCAGGGTGGCACCACTCATTGTGGGCTGGGTCCCCCCACACTGCTTGACCATCAAGACAATACTCCACAGATGTGGCCACAGGCTAACCCAATGGAGCCAATTCCCCAATTGAGGCTCCCTCAACCCAGGTGTGTCAAATTGACAATAAAGCTATCCAGCACAATTGACCCCTTGTCAACTTGACACACAAAACACATCACAATTAAACCACCACCTTTCCAGTTCTTATCCCCAAAGTATGATGTTAACATTAATCACAACCTAAGACAGTACAACCTTAAAAACCCCACAGTCCTTAAAATTTCCAAACACTTAAAAGTTCACAGTCTATTAAAAGTCTCTTACCTATGGGCTGCTGTAAATTCCAAAACAGGTACTGTCTTATTTCAAAGGGAAGAATCAGGCACTCTCAAACAAAACCTAAGTATAGCAAAGTAGCTCAAGGCTGGACACCTGGGATTCACTCCCAATCTTCTGGGCTCTAAAGGGTCTGGCAGCTCCCCCTCTCTGACTCTGCTATGCGTGGCACACACAGCTCATCTCACAGGCTCAGGCTGACTCCATTCCACACCTGCCGCTGCTCTTGGTGGTCATCCCATGGTCCTGGAATCTCCAAAAAGCTGGGGTCACCACTGAAACTGAAGCAGCACCTTCACCAATGGTCTCTTCTGACCTCTCCTGGTGCAAAGCCTCAGCTTCTCTCCATGACGCCTGCAATCCTGGGGTCTCCACTGCAACCAAGGTGCACTTCCAACAATGGTCTTTCCTGACCTCTCACAGTGCCAAGCCTCAGCTGCTCTCTGTGACCCCCTCAAATTTCAACACCACAACCATATAGGAGACTCTTACACATTACCAAGTCCTGCTTCTGGCTTGACATGGAGGCTCAGGCCCCTTCTGGACCACAGCTTCTGTGTGCTGACCCTGAAGAAATTCTTTCCAGAAGATTTCACGACAGTGATGCTGGTCTCTTGTTACTTACAGCTGATTTTTCAGCCCCAGCTAACCAGCACCAATTGTCCCAGTACAACAAAGATTTCACTTCAGGTTCTGGTCTCTTGTTACTTACAGCTGATTCTTCAGCCCCAGCTGACCAGAACCCACAGATTACAGTCCTGATGATCTCTGTTCCCCTTTGAACTAGAAACTTCACAAGACAGGCCTCCATCTTCTACAAATCCTTCAGCAAAACTGCTCCAAGCTCCACAGCAACAATCTTTAGGCATTCAATGATCTTCCCAGCCCAAAGTTCCAAATGCCTCCATAGTCCTCCCCCACTCTTCTGGTACCAATTTCTGTTCTAGTTTGTCTTCCATTGCTATGACAAAACATTCTGACCGATACCAACTTGGGGAGGAAAGGGTTTATTCAGCTTACATCTCCTGGGTCACAGTTCATCACTTAGGGAGCCCAAGGCAGGAACTCAGGGTAGGAACCTGGAGGCAGAAGCTGAAGCACCACTCATTGTGGGCTGGGCCTCCCCACATTGCTCGACCATCAAGACAATACTCCACAGATGTGGCCACAGGCCAATCCAATGGAGCCAATTCCCCAATTGAGGCTCCCTTAACCTAGGTGTGTCAAGTTGACACTAAAGCTATCCAGCACACCCCAGGAGTAGTTCAGTCCACAAGCTGGTGTCTCAGCAATCCCCATCTGGCACTGAAGGTTTGGGGTATGAAGCTTTTCTTATGGTACAGGACATCTCTCCTTCTCTGCCTCCTTCCCTTCCCCCCCTCCTGTTTTCTGTCTTCCATTTTTCCTCCTCTATCCTGCACTCTCTTACATACACACACACACACACACACACACACACACACACTCTTCAGTTTGATGTCATGAATGAATTACATGATCCTTCCCAATATTACTACATATCGAACCCTGTCTATCTTAGATATTGACATGAATGTTTCCATTGCCATAATTTTTTCTCATCCAAACAAAAATGTGTACTTTTTTTATATAAGATGACTTCAATCTGATTCTACAGTTTTGCTCTATTTTCAGCTGGTCTGAAAACTCAGATTCCTCTTGACTTCTTCATACCACTAAGGCCATTGTATCTGTCATAGAGAACAGATAGGGACTTCGGTGCGTAACAAGGACAAGGAAGCCTGGCAGCGATAAAGGGAAGTGTCTGTTTACTTGTAGTAGCTGTTAGGCTGTGTTCACAAGAATAAATTGTTTGGCTACATTGAAGTCCTCTTAAACAACTGATGTGGCTGACTGCCTGACTTAATCATAGTTATGTTGACTATGAAGACAGCCAAAATAGATGAAATATTTTGGCTCATTCACCTCGTCTAAGTCCAGCTCAAGGTACAAGCTGGCTTACTTTTGAAAAACATGCTTACAGAACAATGCAGTCCTAGCTATGTAAGAACCAGTTCTTAGGACCTGTTGCTTCAGTTGCTGACATCAAAGCCATAAAACCAGTTCCAGTATTAGGCTGTAATACAAAAACAAGAGCCTACTTCTATAAACTCTTTTTATTATATTATGTCATTTTCTTCATAACCAGACCTGCATTCTTTGAGTAGCTAGGATTGATTCATCTAAGCAACTCATGACTTACTGGTCACCAGATGCCTCTTCGTAATTTGTGACTCTGATGTCATCTTCATGCTTTTCATGCCTCCTGCAATGAACTCTGAAAAATGGGAAACTGCTGCCTTGAGCATGGTTGTGTCAAGCTTCCAAAACAATGCTTGGCAGGATTTCCATTTAAAGGTGGATCTCTTGTCCCGGGAAATAACATAAAATCTTCACAAATATTTCAAACAAATGGAAAGGTATAATACATGAATATATAACTGTAGACTTGTATCCCTAGGTATTTGAATATATGGAATTAAAAAAATAGTATATTCACTGTCTCCTTTGAAGTATCTGAAAATAAAGAAATATAAGACTGGCAATAGAGACTCAGCAACTAAATACACACTAGTAGCTTAGATCTCCCATTTACCAGGCTGGAGAGATGGCTCAGCAGCAGTTAAGTGCACTGGATGGTCTTGCAGAAGACTAGGTTCAAACACCAACATGCACATAGTAGCTAAAAACCATCCATAACCCCAATTCCAGAAGATCTTATGCCCTCTTCTCTCCTCCATGAGCACTGCATGACATGGTTGAGCTGCACAACATGGGTTCACTTACATACATACAGGCATAACACATATACGATAAATAAATAAATAAATAAATAAATAAATAAACATCCCATTTACTGAGTTGATTATTACTGAAAAGCTTCAAAAGCAACTAGAAGGGTTTCAGTTATAGAACAAAATGTCAACATTGAGCAAAATCAGTGCAGCATTTTCAGATCTCCACTGTCCTTTCTCAGATCCTCCGCTGTCCTTCTGGCACTGCCCTAAGTGGTTCCCTGCATCAAGTCTCATGTCAACTTCTCTTATTTAGGAGCCCAAATGGTCACAAAGAGCACAGAGTGACGATTTGAGACACGATAATTACAGAACCTTCTGCTGCTCCCGTGCTCTCTATACTACCAAGAAAACAAGTTGATTTTCTTTTTTTCTCTTTAATCTTTTTCTCTTTAATCTTGTTTTTTTTTCAAACTTTCTCTGATTTCCTTAAGATAAAACTTTCCCTCCTCCTCCCTTTCTCAAATACTTACTCTCCCTTCCTTTCTCAAAGGAAAGAGATACCGTCAGCAAGAACTGCCTCACAGTCTCATGTACAAGAGTAGCTACATATTTATTTTCAACCATGTTTATTTTTTCCTTTATTCCTACTACCACACCAAAAGGAGAGCATGAATTCATAAGGTGCAGGCATTGCTTCTTCACCAGAATTCCCAGTCTCGTTCTCTTGGGTCCATTTGGAGAACATCGCTGTCCTATCGCTCCCTTACCCTCTGGTGCTCAGGCTCTACACCCTGACTGGCATCCATACTTCCTCCGTTGTCAACCTGCCTGGCATGGATGCCATATCCTCAAGTCTTGAATAAATATTTTCCCAAATACATGTAAGTGTCCAACAAGTTTCTGGGGAAATGCTCAAGATCACTAATTGTCAGAGAAAGGTGTATCAAAAACACAGTGAGATACCAGTTTATATTTGTTAGAATGCCCATTTTAAAAACCAACTAAACATTAAAAAGATGAACAGATTAAGATGTGGGGAAATGGGAATATTTGTTTATAATTGATAGAAATGCCAAATGGCACAACTACCACAGAAGACTGGAGGAGCCTCAAAGCAGTTCAGAATGGAGCTATTAGCTAGTGTCAATATTCCACATATAAAATAGAAATCACTATCTGAAACATAATCAGTCCTTTAATTTCATTTTTATTTTTAAACTTTCTGATTTGATTTTTCAGTTATGTATATATGTACATGTGTGTTTGTGTGTATGTGTTTCTATGTGCATGCGTGAGCAGAGGTGCCTGTGGAGGCTAGGAGAAGGTGTCAGATACCCATGGAGCTGGAGTTACAGGTGGTTGTGAACTTCTCAATGTGGATACTGGGAACCAAAGTCAGATCCTCTGAAGAGCAGCCTAAGCTCTTAACTGTTGAGTCATTCCCCCATCCCCTGAAATATTAGCATTCTTATGTTCAATACTAGTTATAATTATCAAGGCGAAGAAATAAGCTAAATGTCTATTGACAAGTGAACAGATTTTTAAAAAATCAAATATGTATCTACAATGAATACTATTCAGTTTTATAACAGAAAGAAATATTACAAAGTGCAAGTCGAAGGACAAACTTTGTAGAAATGGCAATTGAAATCAACCAGTCAGGGAAGAGCCAATGGATGAACCCTTTTAATGAGGCAGTTAAAGCAATTCAGGTCACAGAGATTCAAATGGTAAGGGAGCAGGTGCACTGCTAATCAATGAGGCCAATCAATTAAGCGAGGCCTCCCACAAATCCATTATCAGTATGACTGTTGTTTCTCCTTCATATTTCACTAAAGCAAAACCATACATTCAATTTCTTGGGAAATTTGGTGTGATTCTTGACTCTCCTCTGTCTTTCATGCACCATATAAAATCAAACTCTTATCATTGTGGCTCCAAATATCCCTGGAACCTGGTCACACCTCTCCCTCCCTGAGGTGTCTACCTTGTCTGTTCCACACCATCTCTGCCTGGCATCCTGCATCAGATCTCCATCCCATTTCTCGATTCTGTGTTGCCCAAGCCCTGTTCTATGGGCCTGATAATCTGTCCACTCAAAGCCTATGCTCCATGAAGGACTTTGACTTTAAGTCACCATATTCTTGCCCTCTTGATAAGGATAGACTCCTTTTCTTTCTTTTCAATTCACATTCATTTAGCTTTTTAGCACATATCTTAACCATCATTTTCTCAGTAAAATAGTCCTTTTCACCCTGAGTCTGGTAAAATACCCTCCAAGGGGATGCATGGCTCTTCACTGGACTGAAATGTCCTGCTTCATTGTCTGTATCTATTTCTTTATTGCAGAAACTCTCTCTTGATCACTGTTGTAGTCCTAGAGCTAGCACAACCACACGTTGCAAAGACCCTCTAAACTGTTGTGTTGTTGTTGTTGTGTTAGTGGTTATCAAACACAGATCCCCACTCCTACCATCCAGGGGCTTTTCCACTTGATTACACTCCCCAAACCGCTGTACATAGTTATTAAGTTAATTAATTCATTCACAAATGTGTGAGCATTTTAAGACTAGTTGAAAACAAAAAATAAGATTTTTAAAACTTGAGATGTAAATCAAACAAAAGGATGAGGGAAAGGCATAAAGTATATTCATAGTACGGATTTCCATAATAAAGTTTAGAAATGCATCTATAAACATCACTTTGACATGCTGGTAACAGATTTCCTTAATTACCACCCCCCATTCTTCAGATCTCCATGCATCTGTATCATTTGTCAAGTAACTCTGTAAGGGCCCTTTATTGTGGTATGCTTCCCATCCCCACTCTGGTTTTGACCACGAGGTCAGTGGAAGAAAGCTCTGCTGTCATTCTGAATCTAGAACTTGAGGGATTGCATATTTCCAATGGCCATTCTGTGTCTCATGTATATCATGTGAGGAACATACCTGGTCTGAGTTGCTGGTTCAGGAGGAGAATTGGAGACACAGGGACACTGTCACCTAGTCTCATGATGCAGCTTAATACAGCCTAGGCCAGTTGCCCTCAGGGAATGTGAATCTGTGGTCATCAGATCATCATCAGGCATTAGAACTTATTATTGATAGGTATCACTATTTAGAGGATTATCAAACTGAACCTCTGTCTAATGGTGCCGTGACTATGGTTGCAAGCAAAAGGAATATATTGATTTTTATAAACAGTCCTGACTGAATGCATGAAACAATAACTGTGAATGCTCCAAATCAGACTGGTCTCGGAACTTTACAGCCCTGAACAACAGTACCACAGCATGAAACTGTGACTCACAACCCATAGAACTCTTCTTGGACCACTCTCAATAAGGATCAAAGTCCACAGGAGAATCCAATTGCCAAAAGGTAAGCCACATTGGGTCCTTGTCTAGATAACATGGAAATAGAGACACTGAACCCTGTGGATTCCATTACAGAAATTTGGACAGTACCTCCTTTCCCAATGGCACCCTGTGGAGAAGTCCTGAGGGGCCACTCAGGAGCAGAGACTGGGCTCTGTGAGAAGTTAGCATGGAGATGGGTGCATCACAGCCAAAACTGACCAAGGACAATACCAGCTCCTTCTCAGCTGATGAACTGATATAAGATGGACACCTGATTTTTGTTTGTTTGTGGTTTCACCCATTAGACTGGCAAAGATTTAAAATATACATGGTAAATATTGCCATTAGGGTCCTGGAAAGTAACTTTCTATTCTGTGATTTGGCATTTAAAGAATTTAATTTATTCAAGAGACAATGTGATAATTTATCCTAACTTAAAACTGGACTTGGAGAGGATGAAGTGGGGGGATTATGAGTGGTTTTTGAGCCAAGGCTATCCTGTCTCCACAACAACAAACCTAAACAACACTTTGAGAGCACAATTGACCTTCTAGGATTCTACTTATAGTTATATGAATGGCATGTGTAAAACCAATTGCTTAAGATGACCTGAACAGCACTGTTTATAAGACAAAAGATGGCAGACAAGTAAGTCTTCCCCAATAGAGAATTTCCCAGCGAATTATGGTCATAATTTATATTCTGCCAGGAATTTCATATGTAAGCTTTTATTTTGTAAATTCTATACAATTCCTGACCATCAAATCAGGATTAATTTTTAATTCTATTTTATTGAGAGTGAATTTTAGAGTTACATTTCAAAAATATTTATTGAGGGCTGGGTGATAGCTCAGCAATAGAATGTTTGTGTATCATGGAGAGTGCTCTGCTTTCAATCCCCAGAACCAACATGGAAAATTGTTGAGTTGAATGTGAACAAGAGAAATTTTAGTCACCACCTTATATGTTTAAAAAAATTATCTCATACTAAAGTTAATAAATAAATTTTTAAATAATGAAAGTAAGCATATTTGTCTCCTGTAAACAATTAGGGAGATGGGAATAATTCATCTGGTAAGGAAAGGGGAAACAAATTCTCTCTTGGGATGTATATTCCTAAACATCTGAACTTCCAGGCCAGCCTTTTTCTAGGAATTTGGTATCTGAGGGGAATCAATCTCCTATAGCTAAGAAGGAAGAACTGTACTTTAAAAATATGGTATAAGTACTAAATAGAAATATTTATAAGCTTCATTTTAACATATTGACTATTACATAGGTTTGAGATCTAAAGCATTCAAAGGAAAAACACTAAAAAAAATGTATAACACCATTTTCTGTCAAGTCTCCTTTTATCGTTAATTAATGCTTTAAAACATAAATGTACCATCTTACTTAGTTCTCACAATTCACTATATTTACCAGAAACTTTACTTCTCATGTGTGTGTGTGTGTGTGTGTGTGTGTGTGTGTGTGTGTGTGTGTTCAGGTGTGCTTGCCTAAGGCGTGCAAGTAAAGGTCAAGGCTGACTTCCATCTTTTTCTTTCTTTTTGAGGTACGATCTCTCATTGAACCTGGTGCTTACCCATTGGCTAGACCAGATGGCCATCAAGCCCCTGGCATCTGTGTGTCTCCACTGGGCTTACAAGAGTTTGTAACCAGGCCCAGTTTTTACGTGGGTGCTGCGGATCTGAACTTAGCCCCTATGCTGCAGAGCAGACAGTTTACTCACTGAATCACCTTGCCAGCCCCTAGAAACTCTATTGTAAAAGATGTTGAACTATGTCAGTGTCCAACCATTTATCTGGCAGATGACATAATAAGTAAGCAAGCAAAATCACAGATGTTCTCTTACTTGTTTGCAGATAAGCAGGAAGACTTGTCCTTGTAGTCAATTAATAGACCATTTACAATAGTATCTTTGCTTTTCAATGATCCCCAAAGTGTCTTTCCATCATATACTTTCATTTCTGAACGTGGTTGACATTTTTTATTTGTTTTATTGGATCATAAATATTGAATACACTAAGCTATGCCCAGTCCAGGGCCACCTTTGAACAGTGAACACTTGATCATGTACAGATGCAGTGACTGTTACTATTGTTATACAAGGCTTTCCTCAGGGTCTCTGGCATAGCAAATAAAAATGCAGGTGCCCAGTTATGTGAATCGTAGAACAGCAAGGAGCAACTCCTTAGTATAAGTATGTGTCTTTTGTTTATCTGATATTCAATAGTAACTGTACACTGCATCAGGAAAATTCTTGGGAAATTGTCTGCTAACATAATGATAAGGACTTTGTTTATATTATCCATGAAGTAACTGCTCTTAATTTTGGAAGTGTTCATTATCAGATGGAACATTTGCTTGGTTTTATCATAGGGTGTCGTTGAAGCACTTGACTAAACTATTCTTAATATTTTGACTGTCAAAACCCTTTAAAACTATACATTTGGCCCACAAAAGCACAGGAGTGCACACAGATACGGAGGTTGTGTGCCTTCTGACCTCTGTCTGGCTCTACTCTGCGCTCCCATCTTTACTTGCCTTCTTTCTGTGGCTCCTACTTTATTATTGTTATCTTCTTGAGTTTGGATTCATTTTTAGCACTCCTGAGAACTTTTGGGGAGAGGGTGTGTAAAGAAAAATAAACAGACTGAAACTGCAGTCTTATAAAAATAATCTGATAATTCGATATGGAATGACTTGTTTTGCATTTCATCTGAAATGGTTTTATAGCTGCAGGTTTGTGTATCTTGCTGTTTGGTGGACCACAGCACAGGCCCTGGCTGAAGGTGTTCCCAGAGACCCAGGACCAGCAAGGAGAGCTCAAGGGAGAACCAGTGTGTTTTGATTCCTCATTCAAAGAAAAGCATGTTTTAATACTTCAAGTGACATTGTCCACATTTTTTCTCTTCTTGTTCAATTGCCACTCTAAAATCATCCTGTTTTGTTTAGAAGACATTAGTATTAATATGACATCTGTCCTCAAAGATCCCATCTCCTCCTCACCCCCTTTATGTTATCAATATGCAGATTACCAGTTTTATACTTCCTTGTTTGATGGAGAAACAGGATCACAGTCCATATGGGATATTTGTATGTAGTCCCACCTGAAAGTCAAGTTAATTATGCAGAAAGTCAACCAGTTCAGCTGGTGAAAGGTTGAAACCAGATCACTTAGTTTAGAGCTGGATTTTCTGGTTTAACTCTTTGCTCTACTATTCCCATAGCATCAGTGTTTATGATCTGGTGAGAATTCCCCTGTTTCCCCTTCTTTTGCAGGATTATTAAGTATTCTTGCACTTAATTTATATAATAATTATTACTTTAAAATGTTATCAAAGGTAATCTCTTTCATTTCTTCTTCTAAGTTTACACCAAGCAATATGATTATGTGGGAGAACACAGCTCCATCTGTCAGTCCACAAGCAATAATAATAAATAAAATTGATAAAAAATAAGAACACATTTTAAGGGCTGGAGAGATAGCTCAGTGGTTAAGAGGATCTGGGTTTGAATCCCAGAATCCACATGGCAGCTAGCAACTGTTTGTAATTCCAGTTCCAGGGGATCCAACACTCTCTTCTGATCACCACGGGTATTGTACAACATGGGTGCACTTACATACAGGCAGGCAATATACTCATATACATAAAATAAAAGTACATAAATAAAATATTTTTAAAAGAACAGCTTTTAAATGAGGAGATAAAGAGATGGTTCAGTTGGTAAGGTGCTTACTACACAAGCATTAAGACCTGAGCTCAATCCCCAGCACCCTTGTAAAAGTCTGGATGCATGCCTGTAATCCCAGAGCTGGGAGGTAGAAACAGCAGGATCTCAGGGACTGGCTAGCCAGCCAGAGTAGCCAAATCGTGGGCTCTAGGTAAAGTGACATCCTGTCTCAAAAACTGAGGTGGAGAGTAATAGAAGAAGGCACCATTGAACTCTGGCCTCCAAAGGAAGGCACACACACACACACACACACACACAGGCACACACACACACTCACACACACACACGCATTAGCAGGTACACATACACAAGATAAGAAAAATAAAATACCGCATCTACAGATATGATTTAAAATCCATGTGCGTCATGAAATGTTGTATTTCTTAAATAACAAACAAAATCATTTAAAGTAGTGAATTGGAGCTTGGGCCCTAAATGCGGTCCTGGAGAGAGAGTCAGCCAAGAAAAATTGCTGGGCTGTGCTCTCATAGAGACAGACCAATGGTGCTGTACTCTCTCCAGATCCTGAAAGTTCATCCATATTTGTAGGGTTTCCTGTTAAGTTCTAGGTTGGGCAGAGCTCTTATTTCAAAGTCAACATCACGGTCATTAAAATCACTTTCTGTCTGAACATTGCACCTCCTGGTTTCATCAACAGAGGGCACTGTGGCACTATTACTGCTAATAGTCTATCCAGCCAACAAAACAACAGGATCATGCAGTCAGTCAACAACCATTAATTAGATGGTATGAGACATCACTGCCAGGCAGTAAGTATATAAAGGAGGCAGTCTGGGCATTACTGGAAAGCCAAGGAGAAAAAAAAAAAAGAGTGAGTTCCAGGACAGCTGGGGCTACAGGGAGACCCCTGTTTTTCACAGACTTAAAAAAAATAAAAAACAAAAAAAAAAAAAAACCCAACAAAAATAAAACAAAATATACAGGTGTGGTCATTGGCAAAAGTTTATGTCCTACTTAGATTTGGTACACTAACATACACAAAGAGAATCAACAGAATGTATGCAAACCTCAAACAAGAACTTTAAAAATATCTCAGAGCTTGGCATGATGGTACATACTTGTAATCCCAGCATTTGGAGACTGAGGCAAAAGGATCCTGGGTTAGGGACATCCTATATCTCCAAACAAGCAAACAAAAATGTATTAACTTAGATCATTTGAATCCTTTCTGTACTTGCAAAGGACCCGGGTTCAATTCCCAGCACCCACATGGTGGCTAAGAACATTCTTTAAGCTGGATGTGGTGGTGCATGCCTTTGGTTCTAGTGCTCGGGAGGCAGAGGCAAGCAGATCTCTGTGAGTTCAATTCAATGCCAGCCTGGTCTACAGAGTGAGTTCCAGGTCAGCTAGGGCTACAAGGAGGGAGACCCTATCTCAAAAAAGATGAAAAAAAGAAAAGAAGAAAAGAAAAGAAAATCATCATGAACTTTTTTCTCATTCTGAGAAATAAACTAACGTGGTTATTCTTTTTATGAATGGAATTACCTACAGAAACAATGGTCAAACTATAACATGGTTGGGAATATGTTAAAAATCCCCAGTTTATGCCTCATCCTAGACCAATTAAACCCAATACTATGGGTCAGTAGATAGCCACCAGGATCATTTAAAGCCCCCACAGAGCCAAATATGCAGCCATGATCCAGAACCACTACCCTAGAGAATGATCCAGAACCACTACCCTAGAGAATCCTCGCTATGGTCAGGACTCAGGTTCCAGCACTGAAAAGGAGATTTCATGAACGGCTTTTAAAAGTATGCGTCGGGTTGGAGAGATAGCCTAGTGGTTAAGAGCACCGACTGCTTTTGCAGAGGACCTGGGTTCGATCCCCAGCACCCACATGGCGGCTAAGAACCGCCAATTCCAGTAAGTAACTCCAATTCCAGGCGAACTCCAGTTCCAGGGGAATCCGAGACCCTCTTCTGACCTCCGCAGCATTGCACGACACGGGTGCACAGATCTACATGCAGACAGCACACGCATACACATACAAAAATAAATTAAAAAAATCTTTTTAAAAGTACGTGTCATGAAAACTACTTGACCAATTGAGCAGCATTTGCTTTTATTATTTAAAAAAAAATTTTTTTTGTATGTGTATGAATGTACTGTCTGCATGTAGGTTTGGGCGCCTGTGTCGTGCAATGCCACGGAGGTCAGAAGAAGTCGTCGGATTCCCCTGGAACCGGAGTTACAGACGGTTCTCAGCCACCATGTGGGTGCTAGGGATAGAACCCGGGTCCTCTGCAAGAGCAGCTGGCGCTCTTAACCACTAGGCCATCTCTCCAGCCCAGCATTTGCTTTTAAAACAAATTACACAGACTGTAGACTGCATCTGTGGTTTCAAGGAAGTGGAGCACCCATGAGCATCTACCATTTAGAAAGCTCCCGGCTTTACCCACGAGTCTTGTGAAGTTTTCTGTCAATACAGTTGAAACTACTTTTTCTGAGTGGTTAACTTTTTTCGCCTGGTCAAGTAAGCAAATAGAACTAAGCTGAGTTTGATTAGCCTTGTGTTCACCTGAGATAAATGACCTCCTTCTCAGAGGTTTGGTCCAGAACAGAGACTGCCTCTGCCTCCCCACCCAGGTTTGCAGTTGATAACAAGTGCTGATTGTGACACGGAAGTTGATGCCCGGCATAGTCACTGCCTCTCATCCCAAGAGGAGGTGAACGAACTGATCTTACAACTTCCTTCCCAAGTGAAATGGTTCCTCTTTCCTGATGCCAGCTGTGACTGTGGAGCACTAGCTGCTTGGGGAGAACGAGCATTACTGAAAAGTGACTTTGAATTTTCACTTTGCTAAAACCTGTGGGGTGCTCTTATGCACAAAAATGACTAAAATATTTTCCATTGCATATCGAAAAATTATGAGAAAAGATAATTCAACTAAAAGAAAATAAGAACTATGGACTAGGGAGATGGCTCAGTGGGTAAAGGGCTTGGTGTGCCAGGTGAGGACCCGAGTTCAGATCTCCAGCACGCACATAAACAGCCAGGCGTGATGATGCATTTCTGTAACTCCTGCACTGGCAAGGGGGAGGCAGGCAGCTGTCTGGAACTCGATGGCCAACCAATATAACCCTGTCAGTGAGCATGGAGGGTCCAGCCTGGAGAGCAGGAGGGATCGCCATGAGTGTCGGGCCAGAGTGGGCTGTGCAGTGAGTTCCAGACCAACCTGGGTGACAGAGTGGAGCCCTGTCTCAGAAACAAACAGACCCACAAAAAGCAGAACTATTGCCTATTGCCAGGGCCGGGGTAAGGGCCAACGCCTTTAATTCCCAGTATTCGTGAGGCAGAGGCAGGCAGATCTCTGAGAGCTCAAGGGCAGTGTGATCTACATAGTGAGTTTCATGTCAACTGGGACTACAGAGAGACCCTGTCTCAAAATGAAAAAAAAAAAAAAGCAAAACTACTAAGGTTACAGGAAATCCATTAAAAAAAAATCTTTTCTTTAACACTAAAATTAGGAAGCAGGAGAAAGGTAGATCCTTATCTAAATAAGCACCAATGAAAGTCTTCAGAATATAATTAAATCTAGATGACTAATAATACAGCACATAATTGTCCTTGCATGCATTATTAAGATTATATTTTGTGTGTTAAAACCATTAGCTTAATAATTCTTAAATTATCTGCTAAACAACTTAGAGGAAGCTCCCAGCGTGCACATAATCAAGAACGAGTCAACTCAAAGCTCAGGAATAAAGACGAGCTGCTTAAGGTCTGTGTTGGGGTGAGGAAAAGGCTACAGTATGCAGTCTTTGCTATAGTAGAGGGGATGCTTATTATGGAATTTGATATTCAGGGACAATAGTGAGGCATTCAGTCAGCTCTTAGAATGAAATCTAATACAACAGTATCACAGCAGTTGTCTGCAGAGACTGGCCACCATTAGGACACAGATTAATCAAAGAAGAAATACACACATGCAGAAGGCATGCTGGGAAAGTGAAAACAAGTCATTTCAATGATAAAAAGCCCACAGCTTCTCACCCAGTCACTGACCCATTCATTCACGCCCTCAGTCCTGCCAGTATCAACTCAGATCCTACTTCCAATCACACAGTTCCTGGCATTCAATTTTAATACTGAAAAATTATATTGTGTTTACGGGGGTTCCAAAGCAGGAATCAGAAAGGTAAACATCAGATGGACATCTGTGCCATGCAGAGAATTAGGACACAGAGACAATGCTCCCAAGCATTTAGTATTAGGTTTAATGACAATGACAGCTTTATGAAGTGGAAGTTCTGTGGCAGCCCTCCGTTAATGTGAATCACAGGTCCTCAGCAGGTCCTGTTGGTCATTTGGAGGGAGACAAGAGGAAGAGCATGCAAAGTAGGAAAATCTTAATGAATCCTCTAGGTGAGACTTATCCACAGTGAACACTGTCTAGACATCATGACGAACAGATTAGATCTGTCCTCTATCCAATCAGTTGAAAAATTACCCCATCAGAGTGGCCTCTGGGCATGTCTATGAGGGATTGTCTTGATTGTGAATTGATGCAGGGGAGCCCAGCCTACTGTAAGCAGCACCACATACCAGGGGAGGTGGTACTGGCCTGTGTGGGATGAATATAAGCTCAGGAGTGAAACAGACAGCAAGCCAGTGAGCAGTGCTCCTGCATGGTTCCTGCTTGAGTTCCCTCCCTGACTTCCTTAGTGATGGCCTGTAAGTGTAAGCCAAATAAACCCTTTCCTTTTCTTTCTTTTTTTTTTTTAAGATTCCATTTTTTTTTTAATTTTTTTTTTTTTTGTATGTGTATGAATGTACTGTCTGCATGTAGGTCTGTGCACCCGTGTTGTGCAATGCACAGAGGTCAGAAGAGGGTGTCAGATTCCCCTGGTACTGGAGCTAAAGACGGTTCTCAGCCANTTTTTGTATGTGTATGAATGTACTGTCTGCATGTAGGTCTGTGCACCCGTGTTGTGCAATGCACAGAGGTCAGAAGAGGGTGTCGGATTCCCCTGGAACTGGAGCTAAAGACGGTTCTCAGCCACCATGTGGGTGCTGGGGATCGAACCCGGGTCCTCTGCAAGAACAGTCAGCACTCTTAACCACTAGGCCATCTCTCCAGCCCCACCCTTTCCTTTTCTAAATGGCTTTTTATCGTGGTGTTCATCACAACAGGAGGAAATTAGAACACCCTGCTACTGAGTAAACATGTATTATGTATGTCTCAGTCTCCAAAAACCAGCCTTTCAATACTTTCTACTTTCCCAGTGGCTTCAATTGAAAGACCTCCAAATAAGGGGTACCAGTCCGTCTAAAATTGTGTAGAAAAATCAAGAAGACATATTTCATATTTAAATTGTGCCTAAAGATGGACTCTGCAGACTGCTGAGACTGAATTACCTTCTGGTTTTCATTTCAATTGGTTGACCTCGAAATGATTATTTCTCATCGGTTCAAGATCAGCTAAAACACCAGTTCATGCCAATCTTTGTTATGATTTATATCTGCACAGAACAGCAAGGGGTGGACCTCTCCAAACAACTTCAACTATTTTAGGGTTTCCCCAGGCCCACCTCCTCTGTTTGACCCCACACCCAAAAAGCAAGAAAAGAACCATTGAAGGATGATGGCTGTATACCTCCAGAAGCAAGATACTAAAGCTAAAGAAATCCCTTGCTAAAAAACTGGTCCTTTGTTAAAGGGAACAAAGGAAAGATTGTTTCAGTTTACCCAAATAATAGATCAAACCCAGTAAGATGGTTCCTCTACAAAAGCCTTTCTGCGCCAACTACCCCATAGTTACTATACAGAAAGAAAGGCAGAGAGGCATTCTATTTTTGCTACCCTGTACCTCCTCCCTCTCTGAGCTAATTAAGGGTCACTCCAGGATTTCCAGAGTTTTCTTTGGTGGCTTCAGAGGGGAAAGATAGGAGGTGGCTTTGAACAAACAGGAACCTCACCCATAAAGCCGATCTCCTATTTCAACCTCAGTTCCTCTGCCAGCTAAAGCACCACACGGAACAGGAGTAAACCATTGTACCAGGGAACTCGCCTTAGGGAAAGACAGAACCCCAAGAGCAAGGTCTAACGAAAGGTAATTTCAGAAACACTAGTCACACAGTCTTTCAGAGAAGCATGCCCTGAGTCCTAATTCCTTATCGTGGGTGACAAGGAGATCAAACAGTGAGCC
This sequence comes from Rhizomys pruinosus, assembly GCA_009823505.1. Classification (NCBI taxonomy): domain Eukaryota; kingdom Metazoa; phylum Chordata; class Mammalia; order Rodentia; family Spalacidae; genus Rhizomys; species Rhizomys pruinosus. The sequence goes on along the minus strand of VZQC01006244.1, from coordinate 3,163,551 downwards.
CTGGATCCCTCAGGTGAAACAGTACAGCATGTTCTTAGACTTATAATTGGTGTTCTTCAAGTTGTAGACAGGGGTCACTGGTCTTTTGAAAATTTTCTTATGGCTCCCAAAGACTCCTCGGGCACTCGCCTAGCCTGCTGCTGCCAGTACTACTCAGTTAAAACTCTTCATGGTCTTTGGATGTCTGTTGCCAATGATTCCACTCCAGTTAGCACACTACCATGCCCAGGCCTGGAGGCATTGTCTGGGAGGGTTTGAAGAGCCAATGGAAAGTCAGACCAGCCAAAAACTTTAGCATGAGATTAGTTCACTCTAAATTTGTGGCTTGGGCTAGAGAGATGGCCTAGTGGTTAAGAGCACTGGCTACTCTTGCAGAGGACATGGGTTTGATTCCCAGAACCCACAGAGCAGCTAACAACTGTCTGTCCATAATTCTAGTTCCAAGGAAGTTCATTGCCCTCTTCTGACTTCTGCAGGCATTGAATGACATGGGTATACTTACATAGATGTAGGCAATACAGTCATACGCATGAAATTTTAAAAAATAGAATATAAAAAAATAAATGAATTTGTGCCTTTTATAGGGCTGATTGGTACAAGGAAAAGCCATCCAGAGGCTTACTATGGCTTTCAAAAAATCAGTAATAACATTAACCAAAGTTATAGACTCTAACAGTGTCCGTTCTATAAAGTTTTAAGTTCAGCTTTAAATGTACATAAGTCTAGTACATTTTAGCAGTCACTTCTTTTTTGAATTTTTAAAAAATTTTATTTATTTTCATATGTGTATGAATGTACTGTCTGCATGCAGGTTTGTGCACCCGTCTCGTGCAATGCTGCAGAGGTCAGAAGAGGGTGTAGGATTCCCCTGGAACTGGAGTTCTCCCAGAATTGGAGTTTCAGACGGTTCTCAGCCTCTGTGTGGGTGCTGGGGATCGAACCCGGGTCTTCTGTAAGAGCAGTCATCGCTCTTAACCACTAGGCCATCTCTCCAGCCCCGTAGCAGTCACTTCTAAGAGGGACTTTGGTTAATGTTCCCTCTACAAATACTCTTCAACTTATGATGGGGTTGCATCTCAACAAACATATTAAGTTGAAAATATCATGAAATTGAAAATGCCATTAACATTAGGGGAACCCTAATCCCCAACCACCAGGTAAGCCCGATGGTCCTGGTGACAGCAGTGGCAGACCATGCACAAGGAGAAACCCCATTCTTGCAAGCCTTCATCCAGGCCAGCCTTGGAGAACAAACTCATTTCGTCTTTTCTTGTGTGTGTCTGAATGCTTGAGCCAAAAGACACTGTGAGTGAGGCCTAGTGGGTGAGATAGAGTATTATAAAATGCAGGGATAGGGCTCTCAGATACCACTGTATTTCATTTTCCCTGAGCCATACTAGGGAGTGCCTGAGTGTTCCTGGGAGCTCACTCGATAACTGCTGGCTCCTGCTTCTGTGACTGACTTGCTTGCATCACATGCTACCCTTTGATTGGTGACTTTTATTACAGTGTTAAGCTCTGATTGGCTGTTGGACTTATAAAAAGCAGTGTAACTTGCTCCTCAAGGCCCTGACCCCTCCCAAGCTGAGTATTGGCCCAGCGTCATAATTAAATTAAACTTTATTTAAAACCCATGCGGTACAGTGAGTGGTCTCTCCATTTGCCATGAGCAGGGACTAACATGAGCTAAATCCAAAGGAATCTAGGACACAAACACTATAATACAATCTAAGTTTTATCAATTCCCACACAGGTTAATTCTATGATTCTAATTCTGTCCTGTCCTAGCCCATCTCCCCAAGGCTGCTCACCTACATGGCATTCTCTTAGCCTCTTGGAAGTGATGGACGGGATCCATGCTAGGGAGTTCCAAGAAGCCCGTTGATTGGCTGAAGCGGATCTCTCTCAGACTGGAGGCTGTGGCAGCTCAGGCGGGCTGTCCGGGCAGCAGCAGTGGTCAGTAGGGTCAGCATGCACTTCAGGCAAACTGGTGTCATGGGGGCAGCCTGTCTGGGTGTTCCCAGCTGAGAGGTTCCGCAGTGGCATCTCACAGCAGGTCCCCAACGGGGCGGTGAGAGCAAAGTCATGTTACACTTCCCAGCTTAAATAGGCCGCAACTGGGTGTGTGGGGTGCACTGGGTCTCAGGTGCTAATCTCAGGCTTGTGCCTAGGGTCCCCCCTGCATAGCAGGTGGTTATCTTGCCTGTCTGGGGTCATGCGTTGGTCAAGGAGGGGGACCCAGGACTGGTTATAGGTCCTATATCCATGCTGCCTCTGGCCACCTAATCAATTGAGTAGTCAGTCTTTTGGGCTCTATTGAGCACCTCTGTGGATGGCCTAGTGCTGAGTGCTTATCTCTGAAGCAGCCGTGAGCTGGAGCAAGCCTCTTGCTGAGCTAAATTTAACATGTGCTAATTTCTTTAAGGTTACAACATTTCACACATTACTGTTAGTTTAATCCTAGCTACTTCTAATTCACGCAACTTCTACATGCTAACTATGCTCCAAATACCATTGTGACCCCGTAACACTGGGGAATTGGAAACGTGAGCAGTTGCAAGTCATGAGGCCCAGAGACACCCTGCCACAGTGTCTGGGTTGGAAGATGACTAAGAGGGGCAGGTGTAGAGTTGGGGAGGCCCCTTCAGACCTGCTGAGGTCTTTTGGCAGAGGGACGCTTGGGTTGTACAGGCTGTGATGGTGAGCAACCCTACCCTCTATGGAGAGACTCAAAATGAGCCTACCACCTGACCCAGCCATACCACTTCTGGGTATATATCCATGGTCAGTGAGTTCTCCCTGTCTTCAGCTTCCTCTTCTGCTGGCTGGTTTACTGCTGGGCAGGTGCCGAAAGCGCTCAGACTCTCATGCAGATTACCCATTTCCTTTAGGCAGCCCTGTCCAGTGCACAGCTGAGCTCTATTTGCTTAGCCCACTTTCCTATGCATTCAAGGAATAGATCTTGGTTTAGTGAACAGCTGATGTTCCTGGCTATACAGACAGGCGCCTCCCTCAGAAGTGAATGGGAACCTGCCCAGTCCACAGACAACAAAGCTCACTGAGCCCAGTAGAGAGAAGGGAGACTCCTAAAGTCAATGTAGGTCCGGCACCTGCAGCACAGCCTCGGCTGACCCAATGCCCGATCCACATACAGCACCAATCACCATACAGAGAACACAGAAAAACTACAACAGACATCAGCCCTGACCATCACCCCTCCACCCTGCCTGCTAGATTCCAATACTAGCAATCCCTGACAAAAATCCTTCTCCAATTCTCTTACCATTAAAAATACTATTGCTCTTTATCCTGTATTTTTAAATGTTTATTTTAAAATGTTGTAGTTTCATAGTGGTTGTACAAGTTTGCATTCCCACCAGTAGTGGATGAGTGTTCCCCTTTCCCCGCGCCCTCTCCAGCACTTGGTATCATTTGTTTTCTTGATCCTAGCCAGCCTTATCAGGGTGAGATGATATCTTAAAGTGGTTTTAATTTGCATTTCTTTAATTATTAGCGATGTTGAACACTTTTTAAGATGTTTCTCAGCCATCTCTATTTCCTAGCTTGTGAAGTAGACACTTCAGCTCTTTACTCCATCTTTTGAGTGAGACATTTGTTTTCTTACTGCTTTGTTTTTTTTATTGTCATTTTGTATTGTTTCTGTTTTCTTGTGAAAAGAAAAAAATAGCAAAAAAATCTATTCAAAATCGATCAAAGACTTTAATGTCAGATCTGAAACTATTAGAGGAAAACAGGGACAACATATAAAGATGGAGGCAGAGGGGCTGTGGTGGTTTGAATGAGTGTGTCCCCCACAGACTTTAAGTATTCACACATTTTGTCTCCAGTTGGTGGCACTGTTCTTGGCTGTCTTAGAAGGTGTGGCCATGCTGGAGGAAGTACATCACTGGGGGTGGGCTTAGTGAGTTTAACAAGCCTTGTGGTCTTCAGTCTCTCTCTCTTTCTCTCTCTCTCTCTCTCTCTCTCTCTCTCT
>VZQC01006244.1:3082103-3159445 GCA_009823505.1 Rhizomys pruinosus | reverse complement strand
TTTTTTGTCTTTTTGAGACAAGGTCTCCCTGTAGCCCCAGCTGTCCTGGAACTCACTCTGTAGACCAGGCTGGCCTTGAACTCACAAAGATCCACCTGCCTCTGACTCCCGAGTGCTAGGATTAAAGGCGTGTGCCACCATGCCCGGCTGGAGTTGATTTTTGTACAGGGTGAGAGGTAGGGGTTTGTACAACCACTATGGAAAACAGTGTGGAGATCCCTTAAAAGACTCAAAATGAGCCTACCACCTGACCCAGCCATACCACTTCTGGGTATATATCCATCAGACTCTTCCTACCACAAAGATACATGTACAGCCATGTTTATTGCATCTCTCTTCACAATAGCAAAAAGCTGGAACCAACCCAAGTGCCCCTCTACCAACGAGTGGATAGAGAAAATGTGGTATTACATCTACACAATGGAGTTCTAGGCAGCAGTAAAGAAAGATGACATCGTGAACTTTGCAGGTAAATGGACGGAACTGGAAGATTTATGCTAAGTGAAGTAACACAGTCCCAGAAAAACAAAAGATGAATGGTATCCCTCATCCGTGGATGCTAGCACCAAGTACCTAGATGTAAGGCAAACTGAGCAACATTAATGTTATAGTCCTTGCGATCTGAAAACAACTGTGCTCTTATATTGTGAATCCCTAAACAGGTTCTAGAACTAACCTACCATTTATTTTCAGACCTTGGATTTTTGGTATATGATGGAGGGTATATATGCATCTTTTAGAGTAATATAAAATTAAAATGGAAAAATGTGAATCAAGAAATACGATATGGAAATAACATATAGTTTGTTTTCATAAGATACAATTTTAATATAGGTGCAATGTATCAGGCTGGTGTAACTTAGCCTTTCTGGGTGTTTAACAACCATACTTAATGCCCATACCAATTTGGCTGAGGCACCTAAGGGATAACTTTGTTCCTTGCCCTCAGAGGTCAACTAAGTCTTAGGGGACTATGCATGGGGGCATCTCTTGAAATGTCCTGCAAATATGGGTCACCAGTCTTCCCATTCAGGGAGGACTTGGAGATCCACTAATGGGACTTCAGTCAGTGTCCAGTCTACAAAGAGGAAAGTTATGCTTCAGAAAAGGAAGCCTGGTCTAGCAAGAACTGATTTTATCCTCGGGTGGATGGAACTGGTAAATGAAAAACTGAAAGGAGCCAGGGGCTCCCACCCTCCTCTCCCCCTGCCCCCCCCAAAACCCTGAGAGACCCCTGAGGACAAGATCCTCAACTGACCTCAAGAAAACAAAAACCGGGGCTGGAGAGATAGCCTAGCAGTTAAGAGCACCGACGCTCTTGCAGAGGACTCGGGTTCGATCCCCAGCACCCACATGGAGGCTAAGAACCATCTGTAACTCCAATTCCAGGAGAACTCCAGTACCAGGGGAATCCGACACCCTCTTCTGACCTCCGTGGCATTGCACGACAGGGTGCACAGACCTGCATGCAGACAATACATTCATACACATAAAAAAAAAAAAAAGAAAACAAAAACCTTAGTTAATCTGGCCTAACTGTGTGGCCTTAAGCATCCAAATGGGAAATAAAACCAGAAATAACCAGTAAGACCAGAGAAATTGTACTTCAGATATAAAACTTGAGATCTTAGTAAAAAGACAAAAGAAAAGAGAGAGAGAAAAAAATGTATTCATTATACAGAATAGGCAAAAATGATTCAAAACCCACCATGAAGAAGAAAGGTGATTGTTTTCTTTACATAACATAAAACCTTTTCATATATTTGTAATTACCAATGTAAAAATTATTGTCATGTAACATATGTGATAATTAGTAGCCATTTTATATGGCATTTTTGCATTTTTATATGTTATAGTAAGCTATTATATAGGAATTTATAGTAGTAATTTGTATTATACTAAATTATTACAGTATAATTAAAATCACTTGTTTTATTATAACAAAAGAAAAGAAAGCATCTTTGGCAGAATGCATGAGTTCGGGTAGAGTGGGGGGCAGGGAGGGAGGCATGGGTCTAGATTTGATTTGTAATTTTGTGTAAAATGCACAGAGCCTCAATAAAACATGGGCTTTGGAAAAAAAATGTAGTTTCAGTTTTGTTCCCTTTTTACCTTTCTTTAATTTTATTTATCTATTTTAATATAAACCCAGAAAACTTGAAATTACTAGAGGAAAGCTTAAAGAAAACAGTTCAAGTCATTGATATAAGCAATGACTTTCTGGACTCTACCAGCTTAGACAATAGCAGCAAGCATTGAGCCTTTGAGCTCCTCTGACCCAGGAAGCTCCCTATCCCAAGCCCTCCACACACATCTCAGTTCTCAGGCCTCTCAGGCTATGCAGTTCTGTGCATACCACAGACCTGTAAGTTCCCTGAGATCTGTGAGTTCTCTGCCTCCAGTGTTCCGCTGCCTGCTCCATTTACACAGCTCTACTCACTCCCCATACCACCATGCCTGTGAGCTCTTTCACATCTGTGAGTTCCCCACATCCAGCCTTCCCTGTCCACCTTCCCAGTGCCCAGACTGCAGTTCCTGCAGCTTTCTGAACCTCCTAGACCTGTGAGTTCCCCCCGAGACCTGATAGAACCCCAGCCCCAATATTTCTGCTACCCTACTCGCCCAGGCCTAGCTGGGGTGGCACAGCCTTCACAATGGCCCAGTTTGGTTAATTCTAGAGAACTTTATCTGCCCTGCAGCCACCCCCATACTCCCAGGCACAGCTGAGGTCATGCAGCCGGAACATAACCCCAGATAGACACAGTCAAGGGTTGCATTAGTGAGTTTTCTTGGTTACCACCAAACTGGAATTGTTCCCATCCCTCCAATCAAAAAGCAACATAAACCTATCTACCAAACTCCTACATACCCAGAGCTACTAAGCCCAGTCTGCTGCTTCAGGACCACATCAAGTATGTCTTATAACCTCAAACTTAAAACGTGTACCTATCCCTAGCTGAACGGAGACCACATCTTACACCCTATTCATACATCACACAAAGTGGCCCTAAGATTGAAATCCAAGCACCAGTCAGTGGGGACAAAACCTGACAAGTTGGAGAGATACCAAACAGAGATAGAAAAATACACTTACCTATGAGATCACCCACCCACACCAAGGAACACCCCACTGACACAGTCCAGATGCCAAGGTCTCATCACAAAACCACAAACCACATGAATAACCAAGATAATATGTCACTTCCAGAAATTAGTATCTGCATTGTGAAGTTTCCTGAGAAAGGAAACCTCCCTGATGCACAAGACAATGATTTCAAAATAGCAATTATAAATGTGTTCAAATAATTCAAAGAGGGTATGAATAAAAAATTAAAGACTGGAAAAACACAAATGGTTGAATGGAATAACTAAAAGAGAATTTATGAACAAAAGCCAAACTGAAATAAAATTTGAAATGAAAAATTTAGAAACTCATGCTCAGAGGAAAGGATCAAAATAGATTTGCTAGAACAGGGAATATCAGATTTTGAAAACAAAGTTGACAAAATAGACTTCTCAATCAAAGAAAATTCTAAAATATTCCATGGATAGAATATACAGGATTGGTGGGACACAATAAAAAACAATCAAACCTATGAGTCATGGGTGCAGGAAAAGAAATCCAGGTCAAAGGCACAGGAAATATTTTTACCAAAATCATGGATGAAATCATCCCAAATGTAAGGAAAGAGATACCTACCAAGGTAGAAGAGGCATACTGAACACCAAGTAGATAGGACCAGAAAAGAAACTGCACATGCCATACAATAGTCAATACATCAAATACACAGAACAAAGAAAATATATTGAAAACCACAAGAGTTTAAGATCAAGTCATACATAAAGGCAGTCCCATCAGAATAACAACTGACTTTCAGTGGGGATTATGAAAGCCAGAAGGGCTTGGAATAACATCCTATAAGTCTTAAAAGAACATAGATGTTAGCCCAGACTACTTAACCCAGCAAAATTATCAGTTATAATCATAGAAGAAAGAAAAATTTTTTCATGACAAAAACAGATTTAAGAAATGTATGTCCTCGAAGTCAGCTCTACAAAAGATAAATTGATATGAAGATAATATTATAAAGAATAAACAATTCCAGAGCAGTTAGCCAGAAGTCTAAGAAAACAACATTATAATAATAGCAAGAATTGGCAGATAGGGTTATTTGAAATTAAAAACCTTCTTCACAGAAAAGGAAACTATTTCCAAAGTGAAGGGACATCTTAGATAATGGAATAAACTCTACCAGCTATTCATCCAACAGGAGAAATATATGGAATCTATTAAGAAAACATAAAAGTAAAGAAGAAATAAACCAATCCATAAATGGAGAAATGAAATGAATTGTTATCAAAGATGAAGAATAAATGCACAATAAATAAATGAAAAAAAGTGGTTTTATTGGTTAATTTCTGTTGCTATGATAAAATACCATGCATGACCATAAGCAGCCTGAGGGATAAGGTTTATTTGGCTTACAATTCCATTATTCCATTATTTTAAGGAAGTCAAGGCAGAAACATAAAACATAATATCTACAGTCTAGACCATAAAGAGAATAAACACATGGAGCCTTGCTTGTTTAGCTCTTAGTACTCAGCTACCTTTCTCTACCCTTATAAATCCAGGACCCAGTCCATGAAATGGTGCACTCACAATGGGATGGGTCTTCCTGCACCAATTAACAATCAACGCAATCCCCTGTAGACATACCTATAGGCTAACCTGATCAAGACAACTGGTCAGTTGAGGCTCTCTTCTCAGGTAAGTCTAGGCTTTGGCAAATTGACCTTTAAAACTAACCATCACAATATTCAACACATTTACATTAGACATAGGAGAAATGGGAAAAAATGAGATTCCATTTCATAGCTGTCAGAATGACTACCAACAAGTCTTACACAGCTGTGAAAACTTCAAGCTAAAATGCTAAACTGCCGGGTGAAATAGTGGAAAAACTATTATGGAGATAACCACCTTCTTTCTGACTGAATTTTGAGGTCTGCTTCACAAGACAGAATTCATGACTGATTCTGTAAACCTGGATAAGAGCCTATGGCTAGGGTGGTCAGTCTTAAACTCTAGTAGAAAAACTTCTGTCATTTTTCTGAATGGATGGTATCAAACTTCCTTCTAAATATTTATATTTGTATCTATATATTAGTGGTGCTCTCAGTCTGACTCAGAGAAGCTTGTCTTTGCAGTTGGCAGCAGGCAAGGCAGAAACTCATATGTGGTCAAAGTGCTGAGAATACTGACTGGTCAGGGCTCAGCCCAAATGGGACATCTATATCACTGCTTCTAAGACTCAGGGAATATTGCAGAAGAGAGGGAAGAAATAATGTTAGAGGCAGAAGATGGGAAGACATGCTTTTAGCTGCTGTCTTATGAACACAATGTGGCCATCACACTCAGGAACTCAATACTATGGTTACCTGCATAAGAATCATATATTATTGATCCCCATCAACACTTTATCATGGATAGGGGCGGGACTTAAGAAGCCTTACCTCTCCCTGAGGAGCTACTGGAGGCTGAAGGTTTCTGGGAAGGAGAATCATTTTGTTTAGTGATACAATCATTCACAAGTTCCCAGTCCAGCAGTAAATAACTCCCCACTCAAGTTCATGCAAGGAAGCATAATTAAACTCAGAAGTTCACAAGAGCAACAACAACCCCTACAACGAATAATCAAAATAAAAACATGAACCATAGAGGGAGGAATTATTGGGAAGAAGAAAGGATTCAGTGGAAGTGGGAGGAGGATGAAATTGGCTAACAGGGAGTAAAGGGGCCCAAAATACATTGTATACATGTATGAAATCATGAATATATTGTATACATGCATGAAATTGTGAATACATTTTAAGAAATAATAAATGCTTGGAGGAATCCTGTGGAAATGAATGTTTTCCTATACCATTAATAGTAAGGTAAATTAGTCTGACCACTATGGAAAACTAAATATTGAGATTCCCCCAAAGCTAAACAGAATTGTCATATGAGTCAGCTACATCAGGCCTGTGTTTCTGTAGGACTCAGTCAGCATACAATACAGTTACCTGTACAACCATATTTATTGCTGCAATATTCATGATAGCCAAATTATAGAATTAATCACGGGGCTCATCAACAGATGAATTAAGAAATAATTATACACACACAATAGAGCATTAACCATAAATGAAAAAAGAATCATATTTTGAGCAAAACAATAGAGCTGAAGATCATCTTGTTAAACAAAATATCCCAGAACCAGAAAGACAACAATCACAGGTTTTCTCTCATATGAGGAAACTAACTACATTCTAAAAACTTCATGAAAGTAGAAAATGAACAACTTAGAAATAGTGGAGAGAGGAGGACAAGAAAGAGTACTGAAATAATATGATCAAAGAACATTATTTATGAGTATGAAAATGTTTACTCAGAAACCTATTGCTTTGTATAATTAACATATGCTTAAAAAACATATGCTAATAAAAATGTTAAACACCAAACATTGGGTCAATTTATTTTTATATTTTCCCTTTTACTGATAATAAAATAACATTTCCTTGAATGACAGCCCTCTTATCATGGCTTTACCTAAGAACTTGAGCATAACTTGCACAGCTATTCTACTAACATGGAGATTTAGTCAGGTAAGGTGCTGGAGGACTCTAGAAAGCTGTTTGGGTCTGACTCATTGGAATATACATGGATGATCAACTAGCGAAGTCCTCTGCTAATGAACAAGTTTCCCATGATGTGTGTAACAGTCATCTACAGTTCTTCCCATCAGTGAGGGGTTTATACTTCCAACATTTAGCACACTGAAATGAAGAGAAAATAAAGACAAAAGGTTAAATCTTGTAATTCTCATCTGGAGGAAGCAAGCCAACACATTTACGCAGAACGTTGTGGGATTTTAGAAATAGAATGTTCTGTACTTGGGAATATTTCTATCATCTAGTTACTGAGTGACACCGAAGTCTGCCAGTTTTGAATGGGACCCTTCAGAAAAGCACTCTGCAATGGCTCCAGGAAGTGTTGCCTCGTGGGCCATTGGAAGCAGCTTGATGTGCCACTGGGTGCAATAGAAAAAGATGCTATGTGAAGTATATGAAGAAGCTGTGTGGAAGATACACAACGTCAATGCCTAGAATTCTAAAGTAAAGCCAAGACAAATATAGAAGGAAATAGGATGTTTTAACCACCTGTAGCTATGTTACTATTGTCCAGTGCCATTTCGCAATTAGACATCAAGTGGGCATGAGCTGAGTTGTCAGAACTGACACTGGGCCCTAAGTTTAGGTGAGTCAAGAAGGAGCAACCAATCTTATGCATTTGGTACATCTGGGATTAGACATGAGCTATGCCAAAGAGCTTAAGCAAGCTATACAAGCAGACATCCTGCAATCCTTTAGTCTAGGAGTAGTTTTCACTAACCCAAGGTGCTTCACTGTTCTTTGTTGATATCCTAATACTGTCTGCAACTTTGTAAGTAGAATATTTATTTATCGGTTCTTAATTATCAATAATATATGATTCACCATTTCCTGACTGAACAATAAGAAATACAGGAAAGAAGAACCTGCTTCAGTCTGGGGAGAATCTGCTGAAAACTCCTTTCTAAGACAACCCATGGTTTTTGAACAGATCATCCATTCTCCTACACATGTTTCTGATCCAGTACCAGGACTCATTGCTGTTTTATGTTCACTGAATCCTATCAGCATTTCATCAGTTAGGATCTGATCTATCAGGTGATGTGGTGGACTAAACAATGTCCTTGCAGCCTATGTATGAGAAAGATCTGGAGATGAGATAGCCTAAAAAGCAAAACGGCAGTAGCACTGTCCCTTCTGAGTGAAAGAAAACCAACTTCAATGTTCCCTGCCTATTGGAATAGAAAGGAGAAAGTGTGTTCTAGTTCCATAGTCACATACTAAATACCAGAGCTTATGTTAATTTGTTCCAGTTAATTTATCAGTTCTGGAATAATCTGCTCAGGGTGCCCAGGGGGCAATATCTGATACAGAAATTTGTATGCAGAAAGTTAACTTTGTAACTAACTGTATTAGGGACACTTGTAAACTCTAAGGAAAGCAATTTTAGCCACGGAAAGAAGTTAAACTGCTGTGTGACTTTCACAAAGACTCAGCCAACTTCAGAGAGCTGTTCTGAAACAGAACAAATCAGAAATGTCCTGAATGGTGGTAGTGGGTACAGTCCTTTTGGTATTTATCCAGATGGGCTTCTACATCCAGTTTATCCCCACAGAGGAGGAGAAACGTTGGCAATACCCTTCTCATCACCCTGGGGAAACTTATGAAGAAGGACCCAGCTGTTAACAGGCAACACTCTTAGAAGGTTAAAGGATGACTAACAATATCCCAAATGATGGGTTGTCCTCTGTATGACCCAATACAGTCTGACCTTTGTACCACTGGATTCCCTTTGTGCTATAGAACAGACTGATCATATATGAGAGCAATCTCCTCCTCAAGATTCTGAGGGATAGATGCAGAAGGAAGGTCAGTGGGGTCTGGTTCTGGTTTATTTTGTTTAACAAGATGGTCTCCAGGTTTATTGGTTTTGCTCAAACTATGATTCTCTTCTACATATGACTAATACTCTATTGTGTGTGCATGATTACTTCTTAATTCATCTATTGATGAACTCAGTGATTGATTCCATAATTGGGCTATCATGAATATTGTAACAATAAATATGGTCATACAGGAAACCCTATTGTATGCTGACTGAGTCCTACCAAACACAGGACTGTTGTAGCTGGATCATATGACAATTCTATGCTTAGCTTTGGAGGAATCTCAATACTTAGTTTTCCATAGTGATCAGAATAATTTCCATAGGATTCTTCCAAGCATTTATTATTTCTTAAAATGTATTCATAATTTCTGTATTAGTCACTTTTCTGTTGCTGTAATAAAACCACCATGACCAAGGGAACTTATAAAAGGAAGAGTTTATTTGAGCTTATGATTGACAGTTCCAAAGAATTAGAGTCCAGTGTGGCGGGAGGCATGGTGACTGGGGCTGGAGCAGAAAGCCGAGATTCACATCTCACAATGAGTACAGGAAGTCAAGAGAAGGAGACTGGAGACTGTAAGGCTTGTTGAACTCACTAAGCCCGCCTCACCAGTGATGTACTTCCTCCAGCACGGCCACACCTTCTAAGACTTCTCAAAATAGCACCACCAACTGGGGACAAAATGTCTGAATACTTGAAGCCTATGGGGGACACCCTCATTCAAACCACCACAATTTCATACATCTGTATAATGTATTTTGGGCATTTTCACTCCCTGTTAGCCAATTTCATTCCCCTCCCACTGAAGTGGAAGGGGAAGGGTGGGGCTGTAACGAATACCTCTCACCTACCTTCTGCACTCTTGGTATTGCTTCCTTTCTTCATCTACCACTCTTGCTCATCCTAGTGAGATATTTTAGACCCGGGTCCCTGGTGGCTTTTATTACTCATCATGCTTTCTCAAGCCAATAGCTGTTACACCTATTTATTTACCATGGTCAGGGAATTCCCTAGTACAAGCCCCAGGGAATCAGATTATTTTCTGTCCATGTGTACAGTACAGGTTAACCATCCCTAACCCCAAAATTCAAAGTTTGAAATGCTAAAAAATCTGAATGTTTTTGAACATCAATTTCATTCTCCAAATATGTTTGGGTTTCAAAGCATTTTCATAGTGGATCAACCAGTAAAGTCTAGGAAAATAGTTAAAAGTCAGAAAATTTCTCCAAGACTTTTAGATAAGGAATACACAACTTGTCTCTTTTGTCCATTGCTTCAATTTGCTTCATCAAGCTAAGTCTTTCCCAGGGGAGAAAGCTGGCATGAAATTTCAATCCTCTAACTCCAAAGTGCTAGTGTCAGCATTCCTAGTTCAACTTCCATCTTGATCTCAGAATAGAAATGCCTTTTCTTGCCTTCTGTTCTTCAAAGTCTAAGCACAGTTTTCTACCTTTCTCGTTGTCCAGGATAAATTACTATTATGGACCGTATCAAAGGGAGCCATGTCTGCCAGATGATGATTTTTTTGGCCAATAGAAGTTGTGGGATTGATGCTTCATTTGCTGGAGCATGGGGGGGGGGAGTCTGGCTCTTTTTACCTCAATCACCCATGAAGGCCAGGGGGTTAAGTCAGCCCCACCACTGGCCAAAGTGATAGATCAAGCCCTACAGGCCTGTTCTGAAGTTCTGGGCAAAAACCATTACATTCTTGCACTATATGAGAGCACTTCTTGGTCTCTGGAAACCATGGAGTCATGCTGGCTCACCAGCTCACCTAAACAAATATGGTGGTTTGAATGAGACTGTCCCTCACAGGCTTCAAGTATTCAGACATTTTGTCCCCAGTTGGTGGTGCTATTTTGGGAGGTCTTAGAAGGTGTGGCCATGCTGGAGGAAGTACATCACTGGGGATGGGTTTAGTGCATTCAGTAGCCTTGCAGTCTCCAGTCTCCCTCTCTTGACTTCCCGTACTCATTGTGAGATGTGAACCTCAACTTTCTGCTCCAGCCCCGGCCACCACACCTCCTGCCACAATGGACTCTAATTCCCTGGAACAGTCAATCGTAAGCTCAAATAAACTCTTCCTTTTATAAGTTCCCTTGGTCATGGTGGTTTTATCACAGCAACAGAAAATTGACTAATACAACACTGAACACTGTGAAATTCCCATGCACCTTCCCCACCCACATTATTGCCCCCAAAGCCTGCCAAATGTCATATATAAGACCTCAGAATCCTGCAAATAAATTAGTTTGGTTTGCCATGGCCAGCTCCTAGGTCTGAGACCTGCCGAGTTTACCTGCCTCTCCAGTCGTTCCCTTCTCCCCTCTCCTTCCTGCAGTTCTGCATGCCTGCAGCTCCACATGAGAGAGTGAAATGGCTTTATGCGGGCAGGGAAGCTGCCACTGGTGTCTCTTGTGGATACCTGGGAACCCCACTGCCCCACAAGAAGTTACATAGGAGAAGCAGAGAGTACTTTGAGTATTTATTGTTGTAGCTACCTGTCTGAAGGGTATGGTTTGCAGTTAAAGGAATCATGTGTCAAAGACTATGGCTCCATTCTAAAAAGTAGTATTTATCTTTATATACATATGTGTGTGTGTTTGTGTGTGTGTTCATGAGTGCAGGTGCCCAAGGAAGCCAGAGACAATGGATCCTCCAGTTACAATTGTCAGCCACCTGATAAGCTTGCTGAGAATGGGCCTCTGCGTCTTTAAACACTGAGACATCCAGTCCCCATGGTTCCTTTTCAATGGTGCCCTCCTATTGATCTGAGGTGAAGGTATTCATATCAATAAATCTAGTAATACTTAGTCCATCTTGAAAGAAATGATTCTTCTACCAGATCTTCAGTTTCCTCTTCATACAAATTAACAAAGTTTTGAAAGTCTTCAGTACAGATCATTGTTTCCAGTTGAATCAAGCTTGTCTTCTTCACTCTAGAATATGCTGAGTTGTAACTTTACTCATGCTCACATTGGGCACTGAGAAGATATAGCCAAGAGTACTTGTCTTCCTGAGAAGCAATTGCTACAAGTAAAATTACTGCAATGTTTTCATGTAGAGGAAAGCTGTTTCCTTCTAATGAGGAGATGGGGCTGTTTCTCCTGGTAGGAGTAGCCAGAACAGGTTTGGTTTCTCCATTTCACAGTTCAATGTGTCCTACCTAGATAGTGCCATTCTAGGGTCCAGGGCTTTATACTTGTCTTGTTATGAGCATAAGTAACTAGGTACAATTGAACTTTTAATTGGAGGAATAATTCTACCACCATTATTTTATAGCCAGGACCAGAACCCGATCCCCATATTTATCCTGGAAATTGAATGGGCAGATACTTCATTCGGAGATTCATCCTGGCTACTTTTATTGGTTTTTCACGTGATCACCAAGATTTACAGAGGTACAGAGAAAGAGAAGACTTAAAATAACTAAGGTATTAGATAAGCAGCTTTTTTTCTTTAGCTCTGACATTTCCATGAAGTTAATGATACTTAAAATACTATAAATAATTAGAAGGCTTTTAAAGTTTGTACCAAGTCTCAAAAGTGATAGTAATCACCCATCATTATAATCATAAATCGTGGAAGAAACTCTTAAGGAATTTTGAATTTAACTGTGAAAGCAGCTTCCTTTTTTGAGTAATTTACTGTGTTTCATTTGAGAGGGCCTATGAGAAACCAACACACAGCCCAAAGTTAGTGTTTCTCAAGCTACCAATCAAACAGCACCTGTGTGGCCAGTGGATTTAGTTGGACACTATGTTTCCAGACTCTGCTTAACTTATTGCCACAAAGGAAGATGCACTTTTTTTTCAGTCTTTTTGAGACAGTGTCTCCCTTTAGTCCCAGGTGGCCCAGAGCTCACTATGTAGACCAGGCTGGCCTTGAACTCACAGAGATCTGCCTGCCTCTGCCTCCCAAGTGCTAGAATTAAAGGCGTGCACCACCATGCCCAGCAGGAAGCTGCTTTAAACAACACCAATTTACTATCTCTCAGATCAGAGTTTTGGTACAATAATCTTGGTTCTTTGCTCAAAGCACCGTAGGCTGCTAAAGGATTTGGGTTGGTGTTCACTGCTTTCTCAAAGCTCTAGTGAGTAAGCCACTCTCAAGCACATTCTGCTTGGAAGAATTCAGTTCCTTGCAGTTGTGGGATGTAGGTTCATGTTTACTGGATGTGAACTCAGCTCCTAGATGCCAGGAGGGTACCAGATGTTGTCAATACTCTGGGGCTGCCTGTGAACTTCGTGGTCTGACGGTGAACTAAAGGGGGTGAGAGGCACAGAGTCAACATGCAGACACTGGGAGTCGGGTAAAAGTGGGCAGGATTCGAGCTGCCACAGACTCGTATATTGGGGGCAAGGTTAGGGTTTATATACTGTTTGCCTTCCATTCTCCTCTTAGTGCAGTCATCGTGGCCTTGTGATTGGCCCAGTTCTGTGACTCAGCTGTTGCTATGGTCACCTGCCTAGGGCAGGTTAGGTTGATGAGGGACAAGCTCTGTGCAGGCACACTGCATAATTCTCAGTGTACAGGCTACTACACTCTCCCACTCTGTAGTTTATGCTAACATGACTTTAGTCTTCACTTTCATTTCAGCACCTTCTTCCCTGTCTTCTGACCCTGCTCTCAACAAGAAATCATATGAAATTCTAGCCCACTAAGGTGACTTAGAATAATCTCCACATTCATAGCTCTTCAATAATTATATATGCAAATCCTCTTTTGGGAACATATGTAATACATTCACATATTGGGACATGGACATAGTTTGGGGATTATAATTCAGCCCATCTAGCAGAGGAGTTATGGTAGAATTCCACTTACCATATATGTTGGGTCTCCTCTGGAACTTTATGTAAGGGCTGTGATTGGGGTGAATGGTGAACCTACAGCAATATAGCCTGGACACTCATTTGATCAACTTGATTGAACATACAAGCCCCCCCTGCTGGATGGTGGGACCAAGGGTCTGTGTGGGTTTGGACACAACTGCTTGCAAATTGGTTTTACATGAAGGATGTTTGTACTCATAAATTATCACTTATTGCTAAAAAATGGAAAAAAAACTGAAAGATGCAGGACAGTTATGGCAGAATGCATGATCTGGGATGGGGTGGGGTGGGATGGGGGAAGGGAAAGGGAAATATGCCTGAACTGAATTGGAAAATGATGTATGAAATACACAAAGCATCAATAAAAAAAAAATGAAGTGGATGAGCATGTGACTCACACATTCAGTGTCTGTCTCTTGCTCACTTTATGGATTTTGGCTCATAAAAATTTCCCTGTTGGTCTTGATGTAGCTCAGTCAGTAGAGTGTTTGTCTAGTGTTCATGAAACCATAAATTCAATCCCCAGTACCATATACACTGGGCATGGACATGACTGCACACGCCTATAATCCCAGCACTGGAAAGGGAGAAGTAGAATAATGAGAAGTTCAAAGTCATTCCTAGCTACATAGAAAGTTTGGAGCCAGTCTGTGCTAAGTGAGACACTGAACTATTATGAAGTAATGCACATTACACCTGTAACTGGAGATGGGAATCACTTCAGCACAGAGAAGGAAATTATAGCAATGGCTACAACTTTGAGTTTGACCTGCTTGTCACCTTGGTCTGGAAGGGGGGATTATCTAATGGGCTATGTTACAAGCATGACCAGTGACTCACATATCGTGCAGGTATTTATCTCTTGAGGAGCAAAGCATGAGGAGATTGGAGGACTGTGACAAGTAGGAAGAAGCCAAAGGAATAGGGGTGGACTGTCAGGCAGGAGACCATCCAACTTCATGTTAATACTTACAGTTTACCCTCTTTCAGAACCTCTTGGTGATCACATGAACAGTCAGCTTCTTCCCTTGATCACTTGATGAGAAAAATAATCATGAAAGCAGAAACATGCATTGTATTGGAGTTAGGTGTCATATTTTCCTTTTTAAAAAATACTTTGCTTATTTATTTGTGTGTGTGTGTGTGTGTGTGTGTGTGTATAAGTATATTGCCTGTATGCATGTAAGTGCACTGAGGTTGTATAGTGCCCACAGTCAGAAGACAGTATCAGAGTCCCCTGGAACTGAAGTTACAGACAGTAGTTTTAGCCACCATGTGGGTGGGTGGTGGGAATCTAATCCAAGTCCTCCGTCAGAACAGCCAGGGCTCTTAACTATTGAACTATCTGTCCAGCTCCATATTTTACTTCTTCAAACTGACTTTTCCTTAGAGATGTGGTGTTTAACATGCCCAGGATGTAACCAGTCTAAAGGACTCACTCCTAGGGTTATGTCAATTCATTATACTGACCCTCTGTGATTATAGATGAAGCCATGATTTACTGTCATTGAAATGGGAACTTATTCTATATTTCACTTTATGGATTTGATTTCTGCTCAAGTGCATTTTTCTTATTCCAGTCTGAGAGCCCTTCTTTAGGTTAGCAGGTAGAGTGGATCCATTGGTGGTAACTTTTCATCTGATTATAATTTATCTTCTGACTTTATAGTATTAATTTTTCTTTTTATTGAAACAAGTTCTCAATGTAAAGGCCAGGCAGTGCTCAAACTTATAATCTTTCTGTTTCTGTCTTCTAAGCATAACTACATACCATGAGGCCTGGCCTATCCTTTATTTGTTTATTTATGTATTTATGTATTTATTTATTTTATATTTCATGTGTATTAATGTTTTGACGCCAAGTATGTAAGTGTACCACATGTAAGCAATGCCCACAGAGATCAAAAGAGGACATCAGATCCCCTGTTACAGATGGTTGTTAGCCATCATGTCAGAGCTGGGAACTAAACAAGGGTCCTCTGCACAAGGAGCCAGTGCTCTTGTCCACTGAGCCATCTTTCCAGCCCCATCCTTCATTTTTGAAGGTTAGTTTTGGTTGACTTAGAATTCTTAGCTCACAGTGTTTCTTTGAACACTTTTCATATATTCATCCAATTTTTCTTTGGACCCTATGGTCTCTGAAGTGAAATAAATTTTTAAACTTTATTGAGGTGCCTGTATACATAATGAGTCATTTTCCCTTGTTGCTTTTGAGATTTCCTCCTTGTCTTTCAGCAGTTTGGCAATGATGTGTCAATATAAGAGTTTTTGGAGATTATTTGATACATGTTTTTCAGTTATGAACAGTAATCTATCCAAATATTTTTCTCTTTCCTCTTCTGTTTTTCATCATACGTGCACTCATTTGCTTCCTTGTGCCCCTCAAATCTCCAAAGATCCATTCATTCATGTATTCTATTTAATCAAATTGGTCAGTATCTAGTAACTTATCTTCTTGTTTTGTGTCCCTCCCCCCCCCCCATTTTTTTTGAAAGCTCAAATTGCTAGTAAGCCTATCTGGTGAATTTTTCATTTCAATTATTATATTTTCAATTCCAGAGATCTACCTTGTTATTTAAAAAGGGGTTTCTGACTTTATTAAAATTTTACATTTGAAGCCAGTGTCATACTTTAATTCTTTAGGGTGATTCATTTTCTTTTAAAATATATTTATGAGTAATGATTTAAAGTTCTTGTCTAATAAGCCAGCCATGAGAGACTCTTCAGAGATATTATTGATTTATTTTCCCCTGATAGGAGGTATAGTTTCCTTTTATTTGCACATATAATAATTATTTGGTGAAACCCAGTTATCATAGACAATATGGCAACTCTAAAAACAAGCCTAAGACTTAAGGAATGTTTTGGTCTCATGTTTAATTTTTGCTTTAAAAAAATACTAATTTGTAGCTGGGTGTAGTGGTGCATGCCTTTAATCCTAGCACTTGGGAGGCAGAGGCAGGCGGATCTTTGTGAGTTCAAGGTCAGCCTGGTCTACAGAGCGAGCTCCAGGTCAGCTGGGGCTACAGGGAGACCCTGTCTCGAAAACACTAAAAAAAAAAAAAAATACTAATTTGTCTAGTGACTTGCCTGGAATTTTTTGGCAGTGTCTATGTCTCTTTTAATACACAGCTGCTGAAATTTCTGGGGTCAGCTAATGACTGGCAGGAGATTTCCTCGAAGGTTCCATCCAGTAAGTTTCCCATGGCCCTCTATGCTTAGCAGCTTTCAGTGCTCAGCTTATACGTCTGAGGAAGAAAACTAAAATTAATTGAGAAAAACCTGGAGCAGGTTGTCCAAGAAAACAGCCCCTGCTTATCTGAGAAAAGAGCTGTTGTGGAGCACTTCCTTCTGCTTCTGTAAACACACTTCGTGCTTGGAGTTCCAGTCTATCATCCCCATAATCTGCGTGTTAGAGACCCAGAGACCCCTGTACATGGACCTGGTCACATAGACTATAGAGACTCCTTTGCCTGGACCACAGCCAATGTAGCCAGTGATTCTACCCTACCAGTGATGTAGTGACTGAGATGATGCTGGATGGTCTATAAATACTTCTAAAATTGTATGCCTGGTGCTCAGGCATATGAGAGGACTCTCATGGGTCCCGGGTGGCAGGAATTAAAGCTGTGGCCTTCTACTCTTTCCTGATTTGAAAGCAGTGATCCCCATTACAAGTCTATCATGGCCTTTGTCTTCTGCTTGCATGGAGTTATAAAGAGAGTCAGATGTGGTTGTGGCTCTCTCTGCCACATGTGTGAGGCTTTCTAAAGCCGCAGAAAATTGCTTCTTAATGCCCTTTATTGATATTTCATTTCCCAGAACACTTAAAATTTCAGACAATTCTTGTTTGCTGCAACCGGAAAGCAACAGTCCTATCAGGCTGATACTTAATAGTCACTACCACATTGTTTTTGAGCCCAGAGGGGTTGGTGCTTTCCTCAGTGACCCCTGAGACCAGTCAAAAGGGAAAAGCTTTGTGAATGGAATACTTCCAGGGAAAACAAATCAAGCACTTGCAATCCCAAGTAATGAAGCTTTGGCTGAATCCGGAGCAGGCATGTTAAGTTCCCTAAAGCCTATCATTCCTGAAGGAAACTGACACAGTTTAGGACTCCTGACTCCAGCCCATCTGATCCCCCAAGCCCTACCTGACAACATTTGGTTCTATATTGGGAAATTCATCTTCCCCTGCTCAGGTACAAAAAAAAAAACCCAAAAAAACCTTCAAAACCAGCCAGGAACAAACTTCCCCCTACCAGGAACAAACAGTGCCCCTGCAGCTGCCTCCTAAGGCCCTTACGAAACTCTGAGCAGCTCCTACTCCCTTGCACAACCTCCTTTCCTTCTGGAAGGTTTGCTGCCCTGCCCTGTGCTGATAAACACAGCCCCAGTTTCCCCTGTTGACATCAGCTCTGGTCCTCTCCTGCTGTCCCAGTTGTTATTCTGTTCTGGAACTCTTTTCCTCTAGTTCTGACTGATTCAAGAAACTTTTCTTTACCAATAAGCAATGTTCAGGCTTACATAAGTCTTTTCTTATTTTAAAGAGGCCCAAAGCTTATTCTGATGCCTATGTTAGTGTTTTCATTGCCCACCTGGAAGACTGGAGTCCCCTCCCTATCATCCCTTAGGCACTAGTTCTGCACCTGGATTTACCTCTCCTCCTTCACAACTTTCTGGCAGCCATACCACCTATGAATTTACTTGGGGCTTTGCTGATAGCTATCTTTTACAAAAGTAAGCTTATCTGGTAAAGAAACATTTTATTTAGCAAAACGATTTCATACCACATGCTAGAACTGACAAGAATCACTGGTTTTATCATTTACCCTACCATCTAGAAGACTGAATATAGAATAGTCAAAGACTCAGCTACAGAGCCAGCTGGGAGAAACAGCTTTGATAACTTAGCTTATATGCTTAAAAGGATGTAATTTGTAGGCTGAATAATCACCAGTTTGTGACTCTGCTAAATGAATGGGTCCAAGAACCAAGGGCTGACATGGCATTGGTTCTTCTTTCTACTGTGCCGGATGGAAATATTTTGCACCCATCATTATTTTACATGTAAATATTTTTCTTTCTGTTCTCATGACACATTTATCCTGACTTGTGGATCTGTATTCAGTTTATGAACAAAACTGAGTCATATAAAAATCAGTAATTTTTTCCATAGGTAAACAATTTCTGTTTTAATTATTTTTAAAATGTGATATTTTAATTAATTTTTAGAGAATTTCATACATGCATACAGTACAGTGTATTTTGATCATATTCACTCTCTGCTTCTCCTCCCTCCCAGAACCATTTACTCCCAAACCCTTATCCCTCTTTAATTTTGAGGGGCTCTTCTGCATAGTCCGCAGATTCCAATTTGTGCTCTCCATAAACCCACGGGTATGGTGCCATACACTGGAGTACATACAATTCACCTAACCAGGGGCCACACTCATGAAGAAAGCTGATTCTCCCTCCCCAAGAAGCCTCAACTGTCTACAGCTCCTCGGCTGGGGAGGGGACTTGTGAGTGCCCCCACCAGCATGTTGGAATGTTAACTAGCTTGATCCTATGTAGGTCTTATGAAGGCAACCACAGCTGCTTTGACTTCGTAGGTGCAGTGGTCCTGTCATGTCCAGAAGACCCTCTTTTGCTCTGTGCTTACAATCTTTGCACTCCCACTTCCAGAATGATGTCTGAGCCTTATGGGAGGAGGTGTGATAAAGATGTCCCATTCGTAGTTGAGCATGCCACGGACACTTATTCTCTGTACTTTGACCAGGTAACTGTTTCTGTGACAACCACCATTCACTGCCCAAAGAAACTTCTCCAACAAGGTCTGAGAACTGTACTAATCTATGGGTATAGAAATACAAATTTAGAGCAAAGTTTGCTACTGTGTCAGTTTACCAAAATAATAAGTAATAGGTTCATCCTGGGGGCCTATGAGCTCTCTAGCTATGGCATCTTGGCCACATTTTTAGTAGTTCCTAGGGAACAGGCCTCAAGTCCAATCAGAAAGTGATTGATTACCCCTACAGCCTTTGTGCCACTGTTACACAAATGGACATACGATACCCCGTTGGTCATTATTGCAGCTCACAGAGTTCACAGCTGAGTAAGACTCTTGATGACACCACTCAAACAGGCTACATAACCATCTAGTACAATGAAAACTTAGCCAGCAGGGAGGGAGTTTCTTATCAGTACCAACATGATTTCTCTGTGTCCTGTGACCAATGTGTGTGATAATAAATCTTACCTTCAAGTACCGGTGGAAAACAAAAAGCAGTGTCAATAATCTATATTGTTTGGGGAGGGTTCTAGAAAACACCTCTCTCCAAAATCTCAAGGGAAGCTATCCTACACCTTGAACTGGGCTTTTTATTGAGCCACATATGGCTTCTGGGAGGAGGGTTATTCCCTGCATTGGGTAACTCCAACTGGACTCTGTGTATGTGTGTGTGTGTGTGTGTGTGTGTGTGTGTGTGTGTGTGTGTGTGTGTGCATGTGTATCACTCCTGGTGTTAGTTATCCCTCTTTCCCACCCTCCCATACCTCTTAGTCTTCTTTCCCATTACTCCCCCTCCCCCTCATATGTGTTCTATCCCCCATCCCTTAAGATCTTTCTTCTCCTTCCCCATCTTTTCTAGGTAAATGGACAGAATTGGAAAACATTATACTGAGTGAAATCACCCAGACTCAGAAAGACACACATTGCATGATCTCATTCAAATGTGGTCCTAGTATCTAACTTTTACATTTATGAATTTAACTTGGATCACTTGTAAAATCCAGGAAACAGAAACTTTATTTTATAGGAACTGTGACTGTGCTTTAGAAAAAAAGGATTATATTGATGGTGAGAATGAGGACAGGTGATATGGAAGTTTTTTCTGAGTTTATGGCAATTTAGTCTCCTTTGACTATTGTTCTACTTGGGACTTGTGGTGGTTCTGGAGGTGGTGTGCCCAGATAACCTCTCATGAAATCTTTGCCTTCTGCTGATGAGCCTTTGGGGTTGTCTTGGGCTAATACACTGGACTATACTTCCCTTGGGCTGCTCTCAGCAAAAAAGGAAATCCAAGGAGGTTCTCTGAAGCAGTCACTCATGCTTACTATTAGATGAAGGAACCTCTTAGACTAGTGAAGGTTTCTCAGAATTGTGCAACAGTCTGAGTGTGATGATTTTAATGAGAAACTTCCCCCATAGGCTCAAGTATTTGAACATGTGATCAGTTGGTGGCATTGTTTGAAGAAGATTATGACACCCTTAGGAGGTGTGGGCTTACTGGAAGAAGTACATCACTGGGAGTGGTCGATGATACCTCATAGTTTCTCTCCCTCCCTCCCTCCCTCCTTCCTTCCTGGTTGCTGTTGAATACATGAGCCTTCAGCAATCTGGTACTGACACCATGCTTGCTGTTTGCTGCCATGGTTCCCTACCAAGATACATTCTTATCCCTCTGGAACAGGAAGCCTGAATATGCTTTTACTTCTATAAGTTGTCTTGATCATGGTCTTTTATCACAGCAACAGAAAAAGAATATAGAATTTGATACCAGACAATGGGCTGTTGCTGTGAAGAACATGATCATATTGCTTTATTGAAATAATGTGGGAGACTTTCAAACTTCGAGCTAAAAAAAAAGCAGTTTGAATTCTGTAAACAACAGTTAAGAACCTAAACTATAGCAGTGTGGCTCAATACATTACAGAGAAAGAGGGAAGCAAGAACTTAAAACAGCAAAGTCTAGAGGTCATTCCTGTGATATTTTGTCTTGCCAATTTCTACCCACCTTCAAAGAAATTGCCCAAGGATAAATTTTAAAGTAGTGTGCTAATTCCTTTGGTGAAGGAAATTTCAAGACAGCCTAATGTTGAATCTGTGGATTGGTTATTATTAGTAATGCTTATACAGATCTATAATTAAAAGAGCAACTGGGGAAAGAAGAAAGACCAAACATACATTTTGGAGAGAAAAGAGCACCAAGAAGCTCACTTTTGCAACTGAGGAAGAGAAGACTGGACGAGAGGCTCTAGTAGTTAAGGAGATTGGCACCAGCATAAGGAGAAGCCTCCTGCTCTGCACTGTAGCAATAGAATGAGTGTCCTCTGGGCAAGACCCTATCCACTTAAGATTTCAGCTTGTGAAGGACAGACCAAGGGGTTTTATGCTCCTAAAAAGTAATTGCTTGAACATAAAAAAGCCACTAAAATGTCATTTAAAGGGGCCAGGGTCCATCCCAAGCTGACAACTGAATATGGCAGTGTGGAACTTTCTTTAAAGGCATGAAAGACGTAATAGTGAATGGGTCATGGATTCTTCCTCCATGACTTCAGGGAATTATTGAGGCCAGGCAGCTTGTAGCAAGAGGTATCTGCATGAAGAAGGCCCTGGGAAATCATTACATGAATTTGTGAAAGTGAAGTCTGGTTTGTAGGGGAGACCCCAAGATATTGGAGATAGCAGTGCTGTGACATATCTTCCAAGGCACACTCCATACAAGAAGTGGAACCAGCCTAAGGGCTATGTTGCAGGGGGCAAAGCTGGAGAGGGAAGCAATCTGAGCCCATTAGAACTAAAGTCTCAGACATCTGACATGGCACTAAAGGATATGGGGTTTGCCCTACTGGGTTCCCATCTTACTTTGGTAGGTTTTTCTTAAGTATGCACTCATTCCTCCCTTTTGAATGGGAATGTATATTCTGTACTACTGTATGTTGAAATATATTTTATATATTTTTATTTGTTAGGGGGGTAGAGTTAAGAGATGAACTTGAGTATCAAAAGAGACTTTAGATTTTTTTTTACATTTTTTATTGATATTTTATGTATTTCATACATAATTTTTCATTTCTATCCAGGCATATTCTCCTATCCCTCCCCCCTACCCCACCCCATCCCACCCCAGATCATGCATTCTGCCATAACTGTCCTGCATCTTTCTCTCAGTCTTTTTTTATGCTTAGGAATTCACATTTTCCTCCATTAATTTCATATTATTCTAAAATATGGATACATACTCTCCACCCATATACAGTAATTACAGAGTCTGAAAATAATTGGTGGGTGGATTCTAGAGCCCATTGAGAGATTCACATTATAACAACATAGTTGCTTTCAGATAAAGAAAAATATAACCATACTGTCATTCAGCTTTCCTTTCTACTGGGGGATTTGGTGTTAGCATCCACAAATGAGGGAAACTATTCTCTGTTTGTCTGTCTGGGACTGTATCACCTCACTCAGCATAATGGCATCGAGCTCCATCCATTTACCTGCAAAGTTCATAATGCCATCCTTCTTTACTGCTGAATAGTACTCCATTGTGTAGATATACCACTGACCATTTTTGTCATCCACTCGTCTGTTGAGGGGCTTATGGGTTGGTTCCAGCTCTTCACTACTGTGAAGAGAACTGCAATAAACATGGATGTGCATATATCTTTGCGGTAGGATGAGTCTTTTGGGTATATACCCAGGAGTGGTATGATTGGGTCAGGTGGTAAGCTCATTCTGAGTCTTTTAAGGGTTCTTCACACTGCTTTCCATAGTGGTTGTACAAGTTTACATTCCCACCAGCAGTGGATGAGTGTTCCCCTTTCCCCGCAACCCCTCCAGCATTTGTTGACTTTTGTTTTCTTGGTCTTAGCTAGCTGTACTGGAGTGAGATGATATCTGAGAGTGGTTTTAATTTGCATTTCCTTAATTATTAATGATGATGAACAATTTTTAAGATGTTTCTCAGCCATCTTTTATTCCTCACTGGTGAAGACTCTGTTCAACTCTTTACTCCATCTTTTGAATAGGTCATTTGTCTTCTTACTTCTTTTATTTTTGAGTAGTTTATATATTCTTGATGCTAATGCCCTGTCAGATGTGTCGCTGGTAAAGATTTCTTCCCACTCTGTGGGTTTTCTCTTCACCTCCTTGATTGTTTCTTTCACTGTACAGAAGCTTTTGAGTTTTATGAGGTCCCACTTGTCAACTGTTGACCTTACTTCCTATTCGGCTGCTGTCTAGTTTAGAAAGTCTCCTCCTACACCTATGTCTTGTAGGTTGTTGCCTTTTTCTTTTATTGCCTTCAGGGTTTCAGGCTTCACGTTGAGATCTTTGATCCACTTGGAGCTTATTTTCATACAGGGTAAGAGGTACAGGTTTAATTTTGTTCTTGTACAGATGGTGATCCAATTTTGCCAGCACCATTTGTGGAAGATGCTATCCTTCCTCCGCTGAGGGTTTTTTGCCCCTTTGTCAAATATGAGGTGGCTGAAATTGTATGTGCTCAAATTTGGATCTTCAATTTTGTTCCATTGGTCAACTGGCCTGTTTTTGTGCCAATACCAGGCTGTCTTTAGGACTATGGCCTTTTAATATAGTTTGAAGGCTGGTAGGGCAATCCCTCCTGTATTGCATTTTTCACTCAGGGTTGCTTTAGCTATTCGGGGTCTTTTGATTTTCCATATGAATTTAATGATTTTTTTTTTCCAAGACTGTGAAGAAGCTCATAGGGATTTTGATTGGGATTGCATTGAATCTGTATATCAGTTTGGGTAAAATGGACATTTTTACTATATTAATTTTCCTGATCCATGAGCATAGAAGGTCCTTCCATCTTTTGATGTCATTTTCAATTTCCTTCTTCAAGGGTTTAAATTTTTGTTGTAGAGATCTTTGGTATTTTTGAGGCTTTGACTGCCTCTGTTCAGGCCTTATCCCTCTGCCAGGGCTCTTCTGACCCACCCACATGTTGGAGTTGTGGCAAACAGGGCCATTTACACTGTTCCTGCCCTGGGCCCACAACTAGGCCTAAGACTCCTTGTCCCGAATGTAAAAAAGGTTTTCACTGGGCTAAGGACTGCAGATCCACGTCCTTAGGACCTTTAAACTCCTTTCAGGGCACCTCTCAGCCCCACAAGTAAGAGGGACCCCTTCTCAAGTCCTCTGGACTATACCCATTTATGGCCACCCCCCCATGTCCATTAAATTGGATGGCTTCCCTATTAAAGGGATCATAGACACTGGAGCAGATGTCACCATTATCCCTCCAATGACACTGCCCCCTTCTCCAATTGGAGGTTGTTTACACCTGGGATCCCCATTAAAGGGGTCGGTGGGCAGCAACCCACTAAACAAACTATCAATGGGGTGGCATGGGAAGATTATGGTGGTAACTCCGGGACCATCAAGCCCCTCTTTACCGACATCCCCCGCACCCTCTGGCAAAGGGACATCTCATTCAGTATGGGTGCCGTCCTTACTATGGACGATAGCACCCTATTGGAGGACGTCATAGGCAAGGATAGGAGTGGGTTCTCAGGCAGGGACAATCCCTTTACTAACCAGACCCTTCACCCCCAATTCTAAGGACCACTGCTCCCCTAACTCCCTGTCTTGAATGGGACACTAATGACCCCATCTGGGTTGAGCAGTGGCCTATACTTGATCCAAAACTCACTGTCCTCAAGTCTTTAATTGATGAACAACTTGCATTAGGACACATTGAACCATCCCTTAGTCCTCACAATACCCCCATTTTCGTTATTAAGAAAAAATCAGGAAAATATAGGCTGTTACAGGACCTCTGACAAATCAACCTCCATATGAAAAAGAGGGGCTCTCCTCAGGATGGACTTCCCCACCACAGTTGTATCCCTCCATCATGGCACATTGCAGTCATTGACCTCAAGGACTGCTTTTTTAGCATTCCTTTGGCAGTACAGGACCACCCTTACTTCGAATTTACAGAGTGGGAGCCCAACGTACACAAACCAGCCAATAGATACCAATGGAAAGTACTGTCTCAGGGAATGAAAAATAGCCCTACTATTTGCCAAAATTTTGTAGCCTCGGCCTTCAATGTCTTCCCTCTTTCATGCAAATAGATCCACTACAGGGATGACATCCTCCTAGCCAATCCCTCCCCTGATACCCTTAACCTTCAATGTCCTCCCTCCGTCCTGCAAATCCATCCACTAGAGGGATGGCATCCTCCTAGCCCATCCCTCCCCTGACACCCTTAACCTCCTACTTAGAAAGCTGGTCTCATCTTTGGAATCCCTCAATTTACATATCTCCCCTGATAAAATTCAACTTGCTCAGCCATATCAGTTCTTGGGTTACCAAATCTCCCAGACAATCATACCCCTTGATCCCCCTATACATGTTAGATAAAGATAAATACTCCCTTAATGACCTCCAAAAGCTCTGTGGTAGTATTAATTGGCTCAAGCCCTTTCTTCCAATAGCCCCTGGGAAGCTTGACCCCCTCTTCTCCCTCCTGACAGAGAATCACTCCCCCTCTGACATCATTTCACTGCCCCCCCCCCGGGCTGTCATGATGATGTTAGCAGCAGCCTCTTCTTCCTGTCCACAGACCATTTCCGACCAAACAGGCCCCTCCTTGTCCTGGTCTTAGGGACCTTGGATGGGGTCTTTGGGACCATCTGGCAGGATGGCCCCTTGCTAGGGCTCCACCCCTCATGCAGTGATAGCCACAAAATCACTCCTTACATTGAAGTCCTCCTCCTCCTTGCATTTAAAGGCAGATCCTACTGCAATCGCATTTACAATCTTGAACCTAACAAGATTGTTCTACCTCTCCCTGCTGTCAAACTTAACTCCTTGTGGAGGGATTGTGCCTTGTTTCAAACATTGCTGTGGGGCTATCCTGGGACACTTGACAACCACTACCCTGTGACAAACGTTTGCAGACCTTCCCCTCTATCTGTGTTGATTTTCACAGCCATTCATTCTCTAAATACCAGCCCATTCCTAACTCACCCATTGCCTTCACCGATGCTAACAAGACCAACTTGGGCTTCATCCTTTACAATGGTGATACCCCCCTTGTCTTCTTCCAGCCCAATCCTGGGTCTGTCCAATTAGGTGAGCTCCTGGCTATAGCCCAAGTGTTCTCCCGTGTCCAGAATGCCCCTTTGAATGTCTTCTCAGATAGCCAATACGCTGTTCAGACCCTCCGATCTCTGCCTCTGCCTCTGTGAATGCTTCTAACTCCCCCTTAGATGTCACTTTACTTACTATCAAGGACCTTCTGGAACACCGTGTACACCCTTGGTTTATTGAACATGTGCACTCCCACACAGGCCTAAAGGGCGTTATAGCCATGAGTAATGCAAACATTGATACCCTCATCATGACCGCTCATTTGCCCCTGCTGGAGCAGGCTCGGGCCTCCACCAGCGTTTTCACCTCTCCGCCCCGCTCGCTCTACCGCCTCTACCCTGACCTGTCCCTCCCTAAATGTAAACATCTGTCTCATTCTGCTCCTCCTGTGCCCCTCTGGCCCCATTGGGACCCCTTTAACATCAAGGAGTGAATCCCCGTGGCCTCACCCCTAACTCCCTGTGGCAAATGGACATCGCCCATGTCCCCTCCTTTGGAAAACTCCAATATGTTCATGTGACTGAGGACACATTCTTTAAGCTTATATATGCAGTTGCCCTCTCCGGCGAGACCACCTCCCATGACATCAAAGCTCTGAAAATGGCCCTGCTTCTCATGGGGTCCCCTGGGAAATAAAAAACGGATAATGGCCCAGCTTGCACATCCAGCACCTTTAACTCCTCCTTGCCTCACGGCACTTCACCAGCATCCTCTATAACACTCTATAACTCTATAACATCAGGCACTTCACCAGCATCCTCTATAACACTCAAGGCCAAGCCATCATTGAGCGTGCCAACCGCTCCATTAAGGAACACCTCTCAGGGCTCCTGCTGTTCCCTGTCCCCATGGACCCCCACCTCCTTCTTACTGAAACCCTCTTTACCCTTAACTTCCTTACCTTTGATGAACAGGGAAACTCCCGGCTTATAAGCACTGGGGCTCTGTCCCCCGCTCCACTCCACTTCCCCTTGTATGGTGGAAGGACCCCTTATGTTCCCAATGGAGAGGCCCTGACCCCTTGTCAACCCAAGGCCCAGGCTTTGCTTGTATGTTCCCAGAAAGCTCGGAGAAGCCACTATGGATCCCCTCGAGAAACATCCGCCCTTGCCTGGCCCGGGACTCTGGAGCTTCCTGATGGTATTGGTTTGCATCTCCCCTCTTCTCCCTTACCATTTCCTGCCCTCATGGATAATACTCCTCCCCACATTCAGGAGCCATGGACGGCTGTTCCACTCCTCCAGACCCGTGACCTTAAAATAAAATCCCAGGACTTGGATTCATTTGGGAGGAAGCCGTTTGCATTGCCCTTCCTCGCCATAATTGTAAACCTTAAGGGCGCCTCTGCAGAGGATGTTCTGTGGGAGCATAACTCAGCCTGCCATAAGAACACCAAAGAGAAGTTGGCCCTGCCCTGTGTCCCTAACTTTCACCAGGACAAGGAAGGTTCCCCCCATCCCACCTCCCCCAAATTCCCTTCAGCTGCCCCTGCTAGGGATACTCATTTAACCCCCACCAATATACCCTTGGAGGGGGGCCCAGGAAGCTCTCTCCCCCCACCGGAGGGACTAGAGACATCTCGTTCAGCTGCCTGTGTCTTTTAGGTAAGAAAGAGTTCAATTCCTTTTTTTTCTTTATACTTAAACTCAAGTTTCTGGCCTGGGGCACTTGGTTAGGAGAGCGCGGAGATGGGGGATGCCCTAACTCCCAACTAGTAAAGTGCAAAAATGGGGTTCACCTCAGTGATTTGGAATCCAGGCAAGGGATTGGGATTTTTGGTTCCAGGACCGACAGTTTACATGCACGCAGAATTTCTCTTTGTCTAACTATGTCTTGTGTTTATGGTAACTGTTCTTCTGCGTGTCTAAGTGTGCATCTAAGTTTTTATGTGTGTTTGTAAATCAGCAATTATAATTGTCTCATGTTGGTTCAGTCAAACAAAGTGGCCACTTCAAGTTTTAATCCTTTAAAGTGCACAAAACCATTCATTTTGGTATGCCAGACTAGATATGCATGTGCAAAAATTGATATTTAGCAGAGACTTCACAAGTGAGGAATTAGAGATGGCTGAGAAACACCTTAAGAAGTGTTCAATATCACTAATCATTAAGGAAATGCAAATCAAAACCACTTTTAGATATCATTTTACTCCAATAAGACTGGCTAGAATCAAGAAAACAAATGATACCAAGTGCTGGAGAGGGTGTGGGTAAAGGGGAACACTCATCCACTGCTGGTGGGAATGTAAACTCGTACAGCCACTATGGAAAGCAGTGTGGAGAACCCTTGGAAGACTTGGAATGAACTTGTCACCCGACCCAGCCATACCACTCCTGGGCATGTACCCTCAAGACTCACCTCACCACAGAGATACATGCATGGCCATGTTTATTTCACTTCTCTTCACGATAGCAAGGAGCTAGAACCAACCCAAAGGCCCCTCAACTGATGAGTGGATAGAGAAAATGTGGTACATCTACACAATGGAGTTCTATGCAGCAGTAAAGAAAGACAACATCATGAGCTTTGCAGGAAAATGGCTGGAGCTAGAAGACATCATGCTGAGTGAAGTAACACAGTCCCAGAAAAACAAACGATGAATGGTATCCCTCATCTGTGGATGCTAGTGCCAATTACGTAGTTGTAAGTATTTCTTGTGCACAGCCCCTTGAGCTTTTGTCCAAAGCAGTTGGGAGTGATGCATATTGGAAACAACAACAGAAAGGACTGAATCAAAGAACTGACTGAATCAGTGAACTTCTGCTCAGTCAACTTCCTCATGGAGAATATTGAGAAAGACAGAAAGAGATGAAAAGCATGTTTGGCAGAATGCATGAGCTCTGGTGCAGTAGGGGAATGGGGGGGACATGGGTCTAGATTTGATAAAAAAAATAAAAATAAATTTATGTGAAAAAAAAGAAATATGTAAGGGGCAGGTTTTCAAAGGTAGAAACTGTGATTTTTTTAGAGGGGTCCAAATTTGATTAAGAACTGTTTATGAAATATGAAAAAAATTGATAATGTATTTAAAAGGCCTAAAATTTGGTTTGTGTCTGTTTTCAAAAGGGATTGTGTGAGGTAACTTGTTTGCTTTGGAATTATCTGCTTTCTTTTGTGACCTCTGCAGGTCAGATTCTCTGATTTAAAATGTTAACTAGCCTTTGGGACTGGGAATGAATTTTCGGACCTGGTGTGGTGGCACACACCTTTAATCCCAGTCCTTGGGAGGCTGAGGCAGGCAGTCCTTTGAGAGCTCAAGGTCAACCCATCTGGTCTGGTTTGGTGAGTTTCCTTCATCCAGTTGCTATCTCAAAGGACCAGAGAAAATCTGCCTCTTACAAGCTAGTAAAATTTGCATCAGCAGTTAGTCAGGAATCCGGGTCTGGCTTGGGAGGAGGTCTTTAGAGCTTGGGGAATTCCTGTGCTCTCTGGAGTGCCCACGTGGCAACATTTCCATCTCTGCTAGAAACCAATTTGGGGGTCTGGCACCTGGATCAGTGGGGTGCTGCATGGCTTCCATGGGCTTACTATAGCCTCCAAGTAGTGAGGGAGAGCAGTCTGAACAGCTTTTGGCAAAAATTTTTGAGCCTGTTTCCCTCCCTCCCTTCCTCCTCATGGGAAGAAAAGGACCTCTCTGGGTCTGTGCCCTGCTTGCTGTTCTGGCTGGCAGACTGTGTGTTTGTGTTGAGAAGAGTTGGTCTCAGAGAACTGGGTGAATCAAATTCATGAAAACAGTACTTCACTCCATGCATTTAGTCTCCTAGCCGGGGCATGGTGGCACGTGCATTTAATCCTATTGCTTGGGAGGCAGAGGCAGGCAGATCTTTGTGAGTTCAAAGCCAGCCGGATCTCCAGGATGGCCAGAACTACAGGGAGACCTTGTCTCAAAAAAGAAAAAAAAAATTATTGTGATCACTTTAAGATGATAGAGCAGCCATCTTGCCCCAGGCTCCTGATGTTTTGAATGTGTGTTTGAGTTTTTTAAACTATGGAAGTTCAATTCAGTTTATGGATAAGAACCTGTTTGGAGGGTGTAAGTGCCTTAAGCCCTCATACTTAGTAAAATCTTATTCTGACATGCCTAATCAGAAATATAAATATTTTAGTGGTATAACTTGGGTACTCTAACAAACAAACAAACAAAAAAACCTTTCCAAACTCTCTTCCAGCACTCGGGAGGCAAAGACATGTGGATATCTTGGTCTGGTTTGGGTGGAGAACTGATACCAGAATGGCCTGCTGGCCCAGCCCTGTTTCTTGCCTCCAGGGTAGGAGAGCTACTCTTCCTGGGGTAGCTAATCACTTTATTGTGTTTCCTATCTGTTTCCCCCACCCCCTTCCTCCTCATAGGAAGCAAACATACCTCCCTGGGTTTGAACTGGTGTCCTGCTGGTCTGCTGGTCTGGCCACTCCTGGAAGTTCCCCAGCCAGGTGAGTTGGGTCACACCTTTAATCCTAACAAATCCCAGGTCTTTTTAGGTGTAGAGATCATTACTGTAGAATTTCTGATTCAGAAACTAATAACTGACCCAATTTAATCCTCAATTAAAAATAGGAAAATTTACCTCACAGCTAGACGACCTCAGTACTGTATAAACTGTGAAGATTGAAGTGTTGTTATGTTGACCGTTATAAACTTAAGAGTCATATTTTACTCTGATTTAAGTTTTCATCTGTAATTTAGAGTTTTCATCAAGGTGCTGAAATTCGGGGTTTGAAACCAGTCAAACATTTGTTTTATGGAGCTGTTTAAATGAATAGGCTTACATCTAATGCTAATGATTTACTTGATATCAAGTTGATTCACAAGTAAACTGTCATGTGAGCTAAAACTGCTAAATTGCACTATGGTCCTTGGTCCTTATATTTTGAGTTCATTTTAAGGAATAACCACTTCTGTTCTAGGGTGCAATTTATTTCCACATGTTACATATGTGGGGACATTTGCCAGGCCTAGCAAAGAAAAGCACTCAAAGAAAATTGGTCATTCAAAACCTCTCCCAAGCTGGCATGAACATCTCACAGTTTGTACTATTGTATTTGAGATAACTGTTCCATCTCATTACATGGAAAACAAGTATTAAATCTGTAAAATAAGTATTAAATAAGCAGTAAATCTGCACAATTAAGGGTTAATCTGTTTATAAATGGTATGTCTCAAGGTAATAAAAGGATATAAAAAGGTGGAAAATGTTAAAATGTATTTTTAGTAAGGATTTATGTGAAGATGATGAAAAAGTTTATGCAAGTGATAAAAGTCTGAGGAGGTTTGTTGTGACAGGTAAAAAGGACACTATATAAATAAACAAATTTGTAAGGTTCAGTCTAATTTAAAAATCAAAATGTATATCTAGTAAATTGGTATAAACACTCACGCTAGTTTACTAGTGGCCTGAATAGGATCATGAATATATAGAGTTGTTAATTTTCAGTCCTCTCCTGGCTTGAACCTGACTCCCTGTTACAGGTTTGGATTAAATGGACACAGGCAAATGTTGGGTTACCTATGGCTACTGAAAATGTACTCTATGTTTCTTGCAAGAGTTTCTTTGATATTTCCTTTAACGTAACCAGATATTTTGGCTCAAAAGGCTAGATTCTGGGAAAACTATAAATCAGGATAAAGGGTCTGAAAAAGAAAAGGTTTGTTCGATTTGTAGTAATTGTAGTGAACAGTTTTACATTTACAATAAGCCTGAAATTGTTTAATTCAATCTTGTGGGTTATGCCTGCTTAACATATGGTGTTAAGTCCCTCCTCCAGTCAGTATTATACCAGTGTGCTGGATAGCTTTAGTGTCAACTTGACACACCTGGGTTGAGGGAGCCTCAATTGGGGAATTGTCTCCATTGTATTGGCCTGTGGCCACATCTGTGGAGTATTGTCTTGATGGTCGAGCACTGTGGGAGGGCCCAGGCAACAATGAGTGGTGCCACCCTGGGCATGTTGTTGTGTACAGTATAAGAAGGCAGGCTGGGCATGAGCCAGGGGAGCAAGCCAGTGAACAGCATTCCTCCATGGCCCATGCTTCGGCTCCTGCCTCCAAGTTCCTTCCCTGAGTTCCTGCCTTGGGCTCCCTAAGTGATAAACTGTGACCCAGGAGATGTAAGCTGAATAAACCCTTTCTTCCCCAAGTTGGTGTCAGTCAGAGTGTTTTGTCACAGCAATGGAAGACAAACCAGGACAGAAATTGGCACCAGAAGAGTGGGGTATTGCTGTGACAGACCTGACCTTGGTGTTTTGGGGAAGGATTGTGGAGGCGTTTGGAACTTTGGGCTGGAAAGATCATTGAATGCCTAAAGATTGTGGAGCTTGGAGCAGTTTTGCTGAACAATTTGTAGAAGATGGAGGCCTGGCTTGTGAAGTTTCTAGGGGAAGCAGAAATCATCAGGACTGTTTAATCTGTGGGTTCTGGTCAGCTGGGGCTGAAGAATCAGCTATAAGTAACAAGAGACCAGAACCTGAAGTGAAATCTTGTTGTACTGGGACAATTGATGCTGGTTAGCTGGGGCTGAAAAATCAGCTGTAAGTAACAAGAGACCAGCATCACTGAGGTGAAATCTTCTGGGGAGAATATCTTCAAGGTCAGCACACAGAAGCTGTGACCCAGAAAGGGCCTGAGCCTCCATCTCGAGCCAGAAGCCGGACTTGGTAACGTGTAAGAGTCTCCTATATGGTTCCGGTGTTGAAATTTGAGGGGGTCACAGAGAGCAGCCGAGGCTTGGCACTGTGAGAGGTCAGGAAAGACCATTGGTGGAAGTGCACCTCGGTTGCTGTGAAGACCCCAGGATTGCAGGGGTCATGGAGAGAAGCTGAGGCTTTGCACCAGGAGAGGTCAGAAGAGACCATTGGTGAAGGTGCTGCCTCAGTTTCAGTAGCGACCCCAGCTTTTTGGAGATGCCGGTACCCTGGGACGACCACCAAGAGCAGCGGTAGGTGTAGAATGGAGTCGGCCTGGGCCTGCGAGATGAGTGTGCCACGGACGGCAGAGTCGGAGAGGGGGAGCTGCCGAGACCCTTTGGAGCCCAGAAGATCGTGAGTGAATCCCAGGTGTCCAGCCTTGAGCTACTTTGCTGGACTTAGGTTTTGTTTGAGTGTGCCTGATTCTTCCCTTTGAAATAAGACAGTACTTGTTTTGGATTTTACAGCAGCCCACAGTTAAGAGACTTTTAATAGACTGTGAACTTTTAAGTGTTTGGACATTTTAAGGACTGTGGGGCTTTTAAGGTTGTACTGTCTTAGGTTGTGATTAATGTTAACATCATACTTTGGGGATAAGAACTGGAAAGGTGGTGGTTTAATAGTGATGTGTTTTGTGTGTCAAGTTGACAAGGGGTCAATTGTGCTGGATAGCTTTAGTGTCAACTTGACACACCTGGGTTGAGGGAGCCTCAATTGGGGAATTGGCACCATTGGATTGGCCTGTGGCCACATCTGTGGAGTATTGTCTTGATGGTCGAGCACTGTGGGAGGGCCCAGCCCACAATGAGTGGTGCCACCCTGGGCAGGTTGTTGTGTACAGTATAAGAAGGCAGGCTGGGCATGAGCCAGGGGAGCAAACCAGTGAACAGCATTCCTCCATGGCCTGTGCTTCAGATCCTGCCTCCAAGTTCCTTCCCTGAGTTCCTGCCTTGGGCTCCCTAAGTGATGAACTGTGACCCAGAGATGTAAGCTGAATAAACCCTTTCCTCCCCAAGTTGGTGTCAGTCAGAGTGTTTTGTCACAGCAATGGAAGACAAACCAGGACAACAAGGCCGCTTGAACTTTTGTCCAAGCCCTATCTAGAATATTATACAGTAATTAAAGGTGTTAGGCTTGTGTAACTTAGCCGTTCTGTACATAACATATGTACAGTGGATAACCACTGTACATAATCCCCATGCCAATTTGGCCAAAAACAAAAGTTGGTTAATCTAGGCTAACTGTATGGACCAAGAGAAAAGTATAACCAAAAGATAAGTAATCATTGTATTTCCTTTAAAGTATGAGAGATTGTGCCTCCAAACACTAGATTTTAAGTCATTTAAAGTCATATGAGATTTGTTGTTACCAAATAACAAAGTTTCTTCTCTCTATTTAAGCAACTACCTAAGGGAAAACTCACACCCACCATGACTATTGAAATTTCCTGGAAATCTGAAGCTGAGTCCAGACACCACATGGACAAATGAACAAAAGAAGAAGCCCAATAATAGATGCTTTGGAACCCCTGGTTGAGAAATTCTAATGGACTTTAAAGTTTTTCTTTGTAATTCTCCCTGTTCCTCTCTTGGTTCCCTGCCTAGAAAATTTACCTAGCTACTCTTGCCTTCACAGGCACTAGTCAAGGATTTTCTTCTCTCTATACTGTACTTCTTGGGGTTTTTCAGATAGATCCACTGAGCAGGGGTACCCCAGTCGCCACCTCCTATGCCCCCTTTCAGCATGGAAGAAGTCAGAGTGGTCGGTGCCCTGAGTCCCTCTTGCAATTGGGGTAACCTCCTCAGAGGGTAATGTGATAAAAGTAGGAGCTAATAATTGGCTAGGCAGTTTAGGGTCAAGACCTCCCCCCACAATAAGCCAGTTTCCTTCTCAGCCGAGAGCTGAGGACTTCCTGGATCTGCCAGTGGACTTCTGGTTGCTCTGACTCGTGACTCATACATCCTTAACTCACTTGTCAGATTTATCTACCAGTAGGTGAATTCCATTAAAATCATGGTGCTAAGGACCCAATACAACCCCTCTAGCAGAGATCATTCCATCTTGGAGACACAAGCTGTGGTTTACTCTTGTGAACTTCCTTCAAGGACTTGAAGGCCACATGATGAGAGGGAGAGATGAGTTGTGACCCCAGGTTTTCCTCATTCTGCCTGATCCCCTACCAAGTCCTCATTACATCTCTACATTGTGAACTTGGTGACATTATTAAATGCTCCTGGTCATAACAGTTTATTACCTACACCTTAACCCTTGGTTCTCAAGTTGTCTTCCTTAACTCTACCTGCCCCGAGGTCATAGCTTTTGATACTAGCTTTGTTTCACAGGTGTGGTCTAAGCTAAAGTCCATTTTTGATCCTGCTACATTGGACACCTGAGGCATCCTTTACCTTCTGGCCTTTCTCTGCCTTTTTCTCTTCAGGTGTCTGTTTCACTTTGCCTGAAGCCAACGTCAGGTCAACAAAACAATGGCCCAGGTCCTCTCAGCAATGGTCAATAGGGACTCTGCATGGACCCCTCCCAATGAGGTGATTGGCATCTGGCTCTCATCCATCCACAATTCAGGGAATGAGCTTGTCTCTCCCCTATGCGGTACCACTCCTGGCCTCTTCCCTCGGTGGCTGGCCAGTCAAGGATCGGTAAGACCTTGCAAAACCAGGGCAACCTAAGCCAGATGCAGTCAAATGTCAGAATGCCAGAGGTGGGGTCAACAAGGTTCGGGCATAGCACCCGAGCTCCCACTGGACCACTGCTCATGCAAAATTAAATACAAAGGGTGAAGATGTAGTAGCCAGTATGGTGAAAATTATGCAGTGCACCTGCGCAGAACTGGTCCCTCATCAACCTAACCTGTCCTAGGCAGGTGAGACCATTCAAGCAGTGTTGCAGACCTGGGCCAATCAGAAGATGACAAGAGGAGAGCGGGAATGTGAACAGTACAGAACCCCTAACCCTGCCCCCAATAAACAAGTCTGTGGCTGCTCACCCTCTGTCTGTGTTCACCCGATTCCCAGGGTCTGTATTTTGACTCTGCGCCTCTCACCCCATTCTTTCTTTGGTTGGACCCCCAAATTCCCCAGCAGGCCTGGGGGATTGCCAACAGCCCAACACTTTACAAAAACTCTTAATCATTGCTAGAAGTTTTCTGGTGGAGTTTTTAGCATCCCTTAGGCAAACTATCATATCATCTGCAAAAAGGGATAGCTTAACTTCTTCTTTTCCGATTAATACTCCTTTAATTTCCTTCTCTTGTCTTATTGCCCTAGCAAGTGTTTCAAGCACTATGTTGAAGAGGAGTGGCAATAGGGGGTAGCCTTGCTGGGTTCCCACCTTTAAAGGAAATGGTTCCAATTTTTCTCCATTTAAGATGATGTTGGCAGTGGGTTTGCTATATATGGCTTTGATCATGTTGAGGAATATTCCTTTCAGTCCTATTCCCTCTAGGACTTTAAACATGAAGGGATGCTGGATCTTGTCAAAGGCTTTTTCTGCATCAACTGAGATGATCATGTGGTTTTTGTCTTTCAGTCCATTTATGTGTTTTATGATATTTATTGATTTATGTATGTTGAACCATCCCTGCATCTCTGGTATGAATCCAACTTGATCATGATGGATAATCTTTTTGCTGTGGGCCTGTATGCGATTTGCAAGTATTTTGGTGAGAATTTTTGCATCTATATTCATTAGTGAGATGGGTCTATAGCTTTCTTTTTTGCTTGCACCTTTGCCTGGCTTTGGCATTAGAGTGATGATAGCTTCATAGAAGGAGTTTGGGAGAATTCCTTCTGTTTGTATTCTTCTAAACAGTTTGAGTAGCAATGGTTGTAGGACCTCTTTAAATGTTTTATAGAATTCTGCCATGAAACCATCTGAACCAGGGCTTTTTGTTGTTGTTGTTGTTGTTGGGAGGGTTTTTTGTTTGTTTGTTTGTTTGTTTTGGTATTTTTGAGACAGGGTCTCCCTTTAGTCCCAGCTGGCCTAGAGCTCACTCTGTAGACCAGGCTGGCCTTGAACTCACAGAGATCCGCCTGCCTCTGCCTCCCAAGTGCTAGGATTAAAGGCGTGCGCCACCACGCCCGGCTTGCGTCTTCAATTTCCTCTAATATTATGGGTCTATTTAAACTGT
Organism: Rhizomys pruinosus; assembly: GCA_009823505.1. Lineage (NCBI taxonomy): Eukaryota > Metazoa > Chordata > Mammalia > Rodentia > Spalacidae > Rhizomys > Rhizomys pruinosus. The sequence goes on along the minus strand of VZQC01006244.1, from coordinate 3,122,332 downwards.
CAATCTCTTCTTGGTTAAGCTTTGTTGGTTCCCAGGATTTCAGATATTCATCCATTTCTCTTAGGTTTTCAAATTTAGTGGAGTATAGATTTTTGAAGTATTCCTGTATGATTGTCTGGATGTTTTTCTTTGTCTGTTGTTATGTTTCCCCTTTCATCACTAATATTATTGATTTGGAGCTGCTCTCTCTTTTTTTGTTGTTGTTAACTGGGCTAGAGGTCTGTCTATTTTGTTTATGTTTTACAAAGAACCAGCTTTTGGATTTGTTGATTTTATGTATTGTTTTCTTTGTTTCTATTTCATTGATTTCTGCTCTGATTTTTGTTATTTCTTCCTGTCTGTTGGGTTTAGGGTTCATTTGTTGTTGTCTTTCAAATGTTTTTAGCTGCAGTGTCAGGTCGTTTATTTGTTCCCTTTCTGTTTTTTTTGATGTGGGCACTTAGGCCTATAAATTTCCCTCTCAAGACTGCCTTTAAAGTATCCCACGGGTTTTGTTGTGTTGTATTGTCTTTTTCATTCAGTCCCATGAATATTTTATTTCACTCTTTATTTCTTCCCTGACCCATTCATTGTTCAGGATTTTGTTGATTAGTCTCCATGTGTTCTTGTAGATAGTTGGAATTATTCTAGGGTTTATATTTAGCTTTATTGCACTGTGGTCTGATAGAATGCATGGAATAATTTCTATCCTTTTGTATTTATTGAGGTTCCTTTTGTGCCCCAGTATGTGGTTGATTTTGGAGAATGTTCTGTGAGGTGCTGAGTAGAAAGTATATTCTCTGGTATTTGGGTGGACTACTCTGTAGATGTCTGTGAGGTCTATTTGGTGTATTGTGTTGTTCAGTTCTGATGTTTCTCTGTTTATTTTTTGTCCTGTTGATCTATCGAAGGGTCTTAGTGGGGTGTTGAAGTTTCCCACTATTAGTGTATTAGGATTGATCTGTGTCTTGAGGTCCTGCAGAGTTGTGTTTATAAAGTTAGGTGCACCAGAGTTTGGTGCATAGACATTTAGGATTGTGAAGTCTTCATGGTTCATTGTTCCTTTGATTAGGATGTAATGGCCCTCTTTGTATCTTCTAATTAATTTAACTTTGAGAACTATTTTTTCTGATATTAGAGTAGCCACTCCAGCTTGTTTCTTGGCACCATTTGCTTGGAATACTTTTTTCCATCCTTTTACTCTAAGGTGGTCTCTGTTCTTGAGGGTGAGATGGGTTTCTTGTAAACAGCATATAGAAGGGTTCACTTTCCTAATCCATTCTCCCAGTCTATGCATTTTGATTGGGGAGTTTAGACCATTAGTACTTAAGGTTATTATTGAGAGATGTGTGTTGCGTCTTTTTACCTTATTTTTGGTTTGCATTCTTGGTCTAGGTTTATATTTACTTGGTTATGATTTTGTTGCTTTCTCTCTTTAATTGCTTAGGGGATAGTTGCTACTTTCCTCTGTTCTTTGGATTTCTTCGAGGATTTTCTGAAGTGTTAGTTTCTTAGACATGTATTCTTTCATCTTTTTCATGTTGTGAAAGTTCTTCTTTCTCTTCGACTGTGATTGACATTTTTGCTGGGTATAGTAGTCTGGGTTGGCATCTAAAGTCATTTAGTACAGGGAATACTTTGGACCACATTCTTCTAGCTTTCATAGTTTGCACTGAGAAGTCAGCTGTAATTCTGATGGGTTTCCCCTTATATGTAACTTGTTGTTTTTCTTTTGTGGCTTTCAGTATTTTGTCTTTATTTTGAGCATCTAATGTTTTAACAATTATATGGTGTGGAGAATTTCTTTTCTGGTCTTGTCTGTTTGGTGTTCTATGTGCTTCTTGTATTTGTATGGGTTTGTCTTTTTTCAGTTTGGGGAAATTTTCTTCTATTATCCTGTTGAAGATCTGGTCAATAGTGTTGTCTTGGGATTCTTCTCCTTCCTCTATCCCTATGATGTGGAGGTTTGTTTTTTTCATAGTGTCCCACATTTCTTGATTGTTCCACTCTTGTGTTTTTTTAAATTTTTCTTTATTTTTTGTCTTTTCGAGATGGGGTCTCCCTGTAGCCCCAGCTGGCCTGGAACTCACTCTGTAGACCAGGCTGGCCTTGAACTCACAAAGATCCACCTGCCTCTGCCTCCCAAGTGCTAGGATTAAAGGCGTGTGCCACCATACCCGGCCTAAATTTTTCATAATCTTTACTTGAGCATTCTAGTTGGACCATGTTATCCTGCATGTCTGATATTCTTTTTTCTGCTTCTTCCATTCTGCTTCTGAGGCTTTTCCCCATCCTTTCCTGTTGATTGGATAAATGTTCAATTTCCTTTTTTCATTTCCTCCTGTGATTTCTTTAGTGTTTTCACTTCCTTCTGGAGCCCGTCATTCTCATCTTGTAGGTCCTTGGTTTGTTGGTCACTTTCTTTTTCTCTTTCATCCTGGGATCTTTTCAGCATTTCCACTTCCTTCTGGAGTTTGTCATTTTCTCCTTTCAGTTCTTTCCAACATTTGTCATTTTCTCCCTCTAGGTCCTTCTTGAGTTTTTCAAGCTCTCCCCTTAGTTCTTTCCAATGATTATCATTATCATCCTCTGGGTACTTCTTGAGTTTTTCATTCTCTTCCCTTAGTTCTCTAATTTGTTTGAATATGTCCACAAATGTTTTTCTAAATTCTGTGTCTTGGTTTCCTTCCAGGGAGTCTTCTGTAGGGTTGGTAGAGTTCAGTGTGGATTTATTATGAGATTTTCCGTGTTATTTTTTTTTTGTGTGTGTGTCTTTGGCATGTGGATTCGTTTGTTTATTTGTTTCTTTGGGTTCTGATGCCTCAACGTTGGCTGCACAGCTAGATCCTCTGCACCATCACTTCCCTAGGCTGGTCTTTTGCAGGTTGGTGTTCTGCAGGACACGGGTGAAGTCCCGTCTCCCAGCCGGGCGCATGCTGGTCTTGTGCTGTGTGGAACACAGGTAGCTCCAGCCCCATAGCACGCTGGGGCTGGGAGGTTGGAGTGTCCTGGGCGACACCAGGCCTCTATGGGGCACAGGGGTGCACAAAGTCCCCTGGAAGGCAGCCCTCACTTGTTCCTTTGCAATTTGGCATTCTGCAGGACATGGGTGAAGTCGGCTTGCCCAGTGGAGTGCATGCTGGTCTTGAGACTTTAGAATTTTGAACAGTGTTGCTATAACATAGACTCTGGGGACTTCTAAAATTCAACTAAATACATTTTCCATTATGATAGGGGCCAGGGAGTGGAATATAGTTGGATTAAGAATCTCCCATAGGCTCAAGTATTTGAACATGTGGTCAGTTGGTGCTGCTGCTTGAAGACCTTTTAGGAGATGTTGCCTTGATGGAGGAAGCACACCACTGGGAGTGGGCTTTGATACTTCATAGTCTCTCTCTCTCTCTTTCTCTCTCTTTCTTCTTCTTCTTCTTCTTCTTCTTCTTCTTCTTCTCCTTCTCCTTCTCCTTCTCCTTCTTCTTCATCCTGTTTGCTGTTGAAGATGTGAACTCTCTGATCAATGCTCCTGACACCATTCCTGGTGCTTCTTTCCATGCCTCCCCATCACAACGGACTCTTATCCTTCTGGAATAGTAGGCTCTATAAGTTGCTTTGATCGTGGCATTTTATCTCAGCAATAGAAAAGTAACTAATACACTGAGGCTCTTCATACCAACATCTTTCTTCCCTATTTCCTTTCATAGCTATAAACCCTGCACTGCAATATGAATTCTCTCCACACTATGCCCCTACTTCTTTATTTGTCCCTCGGGGATGTTCTCCCAATGGTTTCATGTATGTCTATATGCTCGTTAATCTTCTAAACAGCTCTTAAAGTCCCCAGAATAGTACAAGGGAATTCCTACAGGTGTTATAGCCTAACAGTCAAATACAGTTTTGACTACAAGCACACTATGACCCAGAACTTGTCTCAGCTGGGAACATGTTGGGCAGGGCCCTCTGCAGGGTGAGAATACTACTTTGCTTTGCGATTTTGACAAACCAAAAGGTATCTGATTCAGAAACATCATGGTTAATAGAATGGCTAGGAACAATGTCATACATTCAGATCTATTTTCTGTCATTATTCCCTTGATTTCATGGGTGACTCCGTCCCCACAGCCACACCAGACAATGATACAATTATCCAACAATCTGCTTGGCTGGTGTCTGGCCCCTACCTGTGCTTCAGGTGGTCCTGGGAAATCCCTGATCTAAGCTCTGTACATAGTTTTTACAAGGTCTGGAAAAAATGCACAATATACCATAGAAGAATAAGCACATCTAGAAAAGAAAACATAAGCACAGAATAAAAAGACAAAGTTTAAGCTACTGGTTTTCATAAGGAAGAGTAGGGAAGCAAATAGGATTGAGAAGGACACATCCATTGATATCAGGATGTGCTGGATAGCTTTAGTGTCAACTTGATACACCTGGGTTGAGGGAGCCTCAATTGGGGAATTGGCTCCATTGGACTGGCCTGTGGCCACATCTGTGGAGTATTGTCTTGATTGTTGAGCAATGTGGGAGGGCCCAGCCGACTATGGGTGGTGCCACCCTGGGCAGGTTGTTGTGTACTGTATAAGAGGTCAGGCTGGGCATGGGCCAGGGGAGCAAGCGAGTGAACCGCATTCTTCCATGGCCTGTGCTTCAGCTCCTGCCTCCAGGTTCCTGCCCTGAGTTCCTGCCTTGGGCTCCCTAAGTGATGAACTGTGACCCAGGAGATGTAAGCTAAACAACCCTTTCCTCCTCAAGTTGGTGTCAGTCAGAGTGTTCTGTCACAGCAGTGGAAGACAGACTAGAACACAGGATAACCATTGAAACTGTTCTAGCTCTGCAAATACATTTTTTGGTTCATGCATGTTCATTTTACTGTTATCATTATAAAAAATTCTTGTAAAACAAGATTTCATAAATGAGGGTAAAACAAGCACAGAGTATCTAAAGAAGGTTGTGTACTTTGGAAGATAAAAGTTCACTTAGGAACTAAAATGTGTCAAGGGAAAAGAGACAAGATTCAAGGCGAACAATAGGGTAAGGTAAGATTTTGAACAGTTATTGATTGCTGTTTCTTTGTACATGAATTGTTTTGAGAATTTAGTTTAGCACCGGGCTTGTTTTTAAACATTAACCTACGGTACACATGATTGTCTACTGGGCAATTATAGTCTCCTATGAGTTGCCAGTAAGCCGTAAGTCTTGGAATGGCCAGCAAGTCAGCAAAAGCCAAGGCTGGAAACTTGCAATCTGTTATAATGCAAGTTCTTTCTCTCCTGACAGCATTCTTTATCTGGAAGTTGAAGGTTAAGTGACTGACCCCTGTGAGGCCAACTACAGCCTGCCACATGAGATTTCCATTGCTCAGAGAGATGTTTGGTTCCCTTTTGGCCAAAATTCAGCCATCTTACTTTTTATTTAATTGTTTACTTATTTATTTTTTATTTTATGTGTCTGAGTATTCTGTCTGCATGTATGTAAGTGACCTATGTAGTACAAGGCCCACAGAGGCCAGAAGAGGGCACCTGATCCTCTAGAACTAGAATTATGGATGGTTATTAGCCACTGCAAGGGTACAGGGAATTGAACGCAGTTCCTCTGCAAGAGTAGCCAGTGCTATTAACCCCTGAGCCATCTCTCCAGACCTGCCTTTTTATACTCACAACATGTCTCCAATGAAGAAAGACTTACTCAGTAAGAAGTAAGATTATAGCGGGGTATGTTGCCAGGAGCCTGTAACTCAAGCACTTGAGAGGCTGAGGTAAGAGGATTCAGAATTCAAGGCCAGTAAGTTTACATAGCAAGACCCTGTCTCAAAAATAAAAGTAGGTTGTCATCTAGGACAAACATAAACAGGCTATATTAGCCTCTGGTATGTCCTGAAAACAAAGGAAAGCTAAGATTTTACTCTTAAGACAGAAACCTGAGAGAATCCTCTGAGGGAGCTGACAAGCTCTGAGTGGTGGGTAGTAACCTTTACTGTGTAAAGGTAGTCTTAAAGTCATGGTCAGCACCTTCTTTAATGGTTGTTAAGAAGAAGAAAATCTTAAACATAAGCCAGTTAGTTTTGTGGAATGGCTAGTTTCTAGAATAGGCATTTGCAATTTGAAGGGTATTTTTTCCCCCTCTGGCCTGTTAACAATTTCAGATAAGTATGATAGACACCTTTCTGTATGCTTGCCCATGCCCACAGGGCCTAGCTTAATAATTTCCATATGGACACATGCACTGCTTTTGAAGGATCAGATATGCAAAACCAAAAAGCTCAAACTTTCAATAATTTTCTGGTTAAATTCTGATCCTTCTTTTAGGTTAAGTCCTTGTTCATCTTGTTTCAACTTGGATATGACAATCTTGCTATCTCACAGGGTCAAATATTAAAATATTTGCAAATAATTTGATATTATAAATCAAAATTGCCTGTGGATATCTGTCAAATGTGGATAGAGCTGAAAGTAAGATTGGTCTTGAGTTACTATTTATGGAAATTGGTGTTTATGAATGACCATTGCATATACTCTCCCTGCTATTTTCATACACATTAAGATTTCAGGGGCTATAAACATCACACAGTGGTTAAGACCACTTAACTGCTCTTTCAGAGGACCTGAGTTCAGGTATCATCACTCAAGCTGGGTGGCCAACAACTGTCTGTGACTCCAGCTTCAGGGAGATACAACGCCTCTGACCTACACACTAATATTATAAATGTGGACACACCCATACTGGTATACATAATTAAAAATAATAAAATCTTTAAGATTTTTCTCTAATTAGATACGTTTAATTTTAAGAAACTACAAAGAGAACTATAATCAATGATGAAAAATATAATTCATTGAAGCTGAATAAGGCAGAGCTGGGAGCTTCTGTATTGATGATAAGAGCATGCAGACAGGCAGGGGTTAAACTGTGTGTACTCAGTCAGCATCCAGCTATACACTTGGGAGCTTCTGTATTGATGACAAGAACATGCAGACAGACAGGCAGGGGTTAACCTGTGTGTACTCAGACTCCAACCAGCTATGCACATGGGAGCTTCTGTATCAATGACAAGAACATGCAGACAGACAGGCAGGGGTTAACCTGTGTGTACTCAGTCACCAGCCAGCTATGCACTTGGGAGCTTCTGTATTGATGACAAGAACATGCAGACAGACAGGCAGGGGTTAACCTGTATACTCAATCACCAGCCAGGTATGCACTTGGGAGCTTCTGTATCAATGACAAGAACATGCAGACAGACATGCAGGGGTTAACCTGTGTACTCAGTCACCAGCCAGCTATGCACTTGGGCACAGCTCCAAGGACACTAAAACAAATCACTGGCACTGGTGTGAAGTATCCAAGTATACCAAGCCAGTGGTGATACTTTGTAAGGGTCTTGACACCAAAGACCTTCAGTTTTAATTGATTCATATTTTATCTTAAAAGATATCAAAGACAATCAATATAATACTTTTTCAGTTTAATAAATTCTCTCAAGACTTAAATAAGAAAGGACATGTGGGTCTCGAATGGTGTTTCAGCAGTTAAGAGCACTGGCTGCTCTACCAGAGGACTGTGGTTCAATTCCCAGCACCGACATGACAGCTAACAACTGTTCATAACTCCAGTCTCAGGAGATCTGAGGCCCTCTCCTCCATGGGCATTGCTGCACCAACCTTCATGTAGGTAATACTCTCATATGCATAAAATAAAAATAGTGTGAGGAACTGTGTTCAAATCCCAAGGACCTATGTAAAAGCTGTAAGCAGTAGTCTGTAATCCCAGATGAGAGGCAGAAATGGGCAAATCCTCCGAAGATTATGAGCAAGCTAACCTGGTGCAGGTGGTGGACAAACAAAAGATTCTCTCTCAGACAGTGGAAGCAAGACACCAAGGTTGGCCTCTGACCTTCATACATGTGCCATGGCATGTGTATTAACACATTTTGGAGAGCTGGGTGAGCTTAGGATCCGCAAACCAGGGTCAGTCCTCTTTAAGAAGGGTGGCTTCTTGCTCCCAGAGCACTTTGCACCAGTGGCAACTGCTAGTGGCTGGAAGAAAAAGGCAACCAGCAGAAAGAAGAAAAGAGCCACCCGAGGGAGAACATCTGGGGCTGACCAATGAAGGAGAGGAGAAGGGGAGGGCCCCAAGATCCCATAAAATGTCAAACCCAGGATTGGAGAGATGGCTTAGCACTAAGATCACTGGCTGCTCTTGCTGAGGACCTGGGTTAGATTCCCAGCACCCAAATTGTGCATAACTGTCCATAAATCTAGTTTCTGAATTCTTCTGAAAAAATGTAACCTCTCCTCTTCTATGGCCCCATATTCTCTAGGTTATGGATACTTGATCCAAGATTATATAATTTACAATGTGGCTTTTCTAATACTGATAGCCCTATTTAAAGGGGGATTCACCTAAACACATTTGTGTCCTATCTTGTTTGAAAAATGTACTATAGACTGACATAATATAAATTAAAAACTAATCAAAAAGAAAGTTTAAGGACATATAAGGTTCAATCCACAAGGCATTTGAGATCCTCCCTAACTTATATAAATGTTAGAAGTTCACTGAGTTTCTTAATACATTAAGACCAATTTTTACTCCAGAGGTTTTATTGATGCTAGGTCCTGCACAGGAAAAATACAGAACAATTCATTAAGATCACAGGGTACATAAATAAGAATAGGATCCATCTTTTTATGGCAGCTGATAAAGACAGTTGAAATATAGGACTCAGGTCAAGTTAGTAGGCCTAATCTGAAAGACAGGCTTTTCTTTCCTCCTGGTTCCTCACAAGAAAAGAAAAAAGGAAACTGCAGAGGATGCTCTAGAGGGCGAGAAAAGAAAGATTCGGGAGGTACCAACTCATGTTCTTTTGGCTTACAGAGGGGGTAGCAAGAGACCCCTAGCCTGTATCCATTTGACACAGACCCCAAAGAAAATAAGATATTAGATTTTTTTGAACTCAAGCCTGGCCTAGGGTTAAACTGGAGAATAAAAAGTAACCTTAAATGGGAAATATCACATTTTTATATATTCCTACAACTGGATCTTTTATAAGAGGCAGGGTATATATCAAATTTTTTGATTGTTTGCCTCCATTTACAGGCACAAGATAACTGATTGTGGAGGTAAGCTTTCAAGCATCTGGTCAGCCCTAGTATAGCCAGGGAAGTTCTCAAGTTAGACACTAGTAAAAGCAGATATTTCTGTAGCTTCATCTTCTTTGATCATGGGTTCTCGCCATCACATACCTATGACCTTAGAGACATTTGTGTGTAGCCTTTCAAAATCAAGTGTTCTGTCTCTCATCAATCTCTAGTCCCAGTGCGGGGTGCAGCGGATGATGAAATACATCAGGACAAATCTACACAGGTTCTAAGTATAGGTGCTTTAGGTTCATCCAGTTGTCACTGGACTCAACAGCAATTCTCCTGTCTAACACAAACCACTGGGTTTGGTTTACAGAGAATTTTTTTGGTATATATGTTATTCATTAATCATCTTGTGCTATTTAAGCTTACTGAGAAGCTGGCTCTCACAATGAGATCTGGCCCTCTTCAGATGCAAAAGCATTTGCCTCATGTGAGTGAACCAACAGAAAACCAACAGAACCAATAAATCAAAGAAAACATAAAAGATTGTTTACAGTCCACAGGGAGGATAGAGAGGACTCCCTGGCTAAAATAATCCTCAGTCAGTAACTCCAGCATCAGACTTTTAACAAGATATCCTTAACTGATTTCTGATGGATGTTGTAAACAAGAATTTGATAGATTTTTACTATTCCTTTACTGCTTCTCTTCAACCAAAAGCATTGAGCACATCCCTCTCTATAAAGCAAAAATATTGTTGACTATCTTATGTTTTCATAAGTTTTTATCTGGGAACTTACAGAGCCCCATAGTTCAACCATGTATGGACAGATAATATTAATTTATTACATTGCCTTATTCATCTAGTTTGTATTTAATTATCTTTGAAAATGATGATGTCCCATAGCACTGTCATCTTCCAACCCAAACAACTACAATGTTCATGATTTCTGCTATGCCTACTCGCAAAAGATCATCACAACTAGACATGTTGACTATCGATTTTCTTTCACAGAAGGAGGGGCAAGCAGGTTCACTGGGCCCTCGTTAAGGATCCAGCCACTCTTCCCAGCTGGATCTTTGCAATTGTGGCCTAATTGAACATGGCCTCATGGACTTGGAGAGGAATGAGAATATATAGACTGGGGAGAGGGCACTCCACCCCTGAGGCTATAGGAGAAGTCATCATCCAAGCTGGGTGAAGTCTCTTCATTCCAGTTCCTTTCATGTTATACACGCACCTGACAGTAACCATTTACTCATACTCTATAAATAAGTTCAATAAACAGAAGGGTTCCACATGGTGAACTTTAGTGGGATCAAACATTAGTTTGACAATGGACTCTATAAGGAAGGGGTAGATATTGCTTAGTACTCCCAGGGAGAAATTTCTCACAACAAATGACAAATGTATATGTCAATGTTATTGTGGCACATGGTATAAAGAAAAGCTATAAGTAAAATAAAATGTTAGAAGGATATGAATATGGAACTAATTTTGGTAAGGAATGACTTATGTAAAAGATTAAGATAGCTGGATGTTTCCAGAATGGGAAAAAAGAACACTTTATATAAGATACAAAGAGCTGAGAAAAATTTAAGGTATATGAAAGGTGAAACTTAGAGATGATATATAGCTGATCTTAAAAATTCTAGTGCCGGCATGGTGGCACACGCCTTTAATCCTAGCACTCGGGAGGCAGAGGCAGGTGGATCTTTGTAAGTTCAAGGCCAGCCTGGTCTACAGAGTGAGTTCCAGGACAGCTGAGGCTACAGGGAGACCCTGTCTTGAAAAGACCAAAAAAAAAAATTCTAAACTCAATCAAACTTCTACTTAAACCAATGGAGTCTGATTTACTCTTGTTAATAATTATAGGGGCTGGCTTAAAGAAGAAAACATATATCTAATCAAGGTTTATTTAAGATTATTTGGCTAGGCATGGTGGCACACATCTATAATCCTAGCACTTGGGAGGTAGAGGTAGGTGGATGTCAGTGAGTTCAAGGCCATACTGGTCTGCATAGAGTTCCAGGACAGCTGGGGCTGCAGGGAGACCCTGTCTCAAAAAGACCCCTCAAAAAAGATTATTTAATTTTTGCTCAAGCTTTATCTAAGTATCACACAGCAGTTAAAAGTACAAGACTATTATAACTGACCTTTTGGTTATTCAATAACCATATGTGGAGGCCTGTATGAATGTCCTCAAAGGGACTTAATGGGACAATACTTCTCCTCTTGCCTTCCAGGGAACTGTGGGGCATTTCTCATGCTGTCATGTAACAGTGAGGCCAAGGAGACCCTCCCAGATGGACAGCAGCTAGTGTCCAGTTTACAAAGAGGGATGTTGATACAGAGGGAGCATTTATCCTGAATGCTTCCAAGCAAAGCTGTCGTCAAGTAAGCCCTTTGACTTATTCTCACATAGATGGAACAACTGGTAAAATGAAGGTTAAGGGAGTCAGAGGACCCTTCCAAACCCAAGGGAGGACCAGATTCTCAACTGATCTTGACATTAAAAACAAAGTAGCTAATTTTGGCCACATGCACGATCTTATACATAACCAAAGATTATGATTGATATGTTTTAACAGTCCAAGCAATTGTATTCCACAGGCTTAAATTCATAAGAGGTGGTTTTAGACAATTTTCCCAGTAATGATTTTCTGTTTGATAAGAAATATACTGTCCACATATGAGTTCAAAACATGGTTCAATCCAATAATATAGTGGCTACTACAGCAAAAAAGCTTTTCCTGCCTGGACCCCCTGCCATATAGTAGCTTGCTGGCCACCCACAGCCATGCAACTCCTTAAGCCTGGAGCTGTTTCTGAACTCTTCAGAAGAGTATAACATCTCCTTTTCTTTCTCAATTTTCTGACATGCTTTCTCTAGCACTCTGGGCTGCCCCAGCATTTGGATTTCTCTTACTCTTTCTCTCCTCTCCCACCACATGGCTGCTAGTCTGCCACATGTCTGACCCTCATGAAGGCCTGGTTCTATGACTTTTTCCCTTCCCTCCCCAATTCTCCTTCTCAGGGCAGCTGCTGACATTTTCAGCTAGCCTGCACTGAAAGTTTTCTTTTATACTCTAAAAATTATTGTAAAGTTTCCATTTGAATCCATTCTTAAATTATTTCATTACTACAGTTAAGAACTCCAAGGGGACCCCATTTCCTATATACTCCCATTGTTTCAGGGCTGTTACGTATCTCTTTACCTCTCATGGTGTCAGCAGAAGCAATAAAATATGGGCAAAACAGACAAAGGGGTCTGTATGGGCAACTCAGAGGCAACTGTGGCAAGTTTTGGGTTGAGCAAGCTGAAGTTGCTAATGAAAAAAACCCACAGAAAGCCAAAAGTCCTTGGAAGCTTGGGCCTGCACTCTAGTCTGTCAAGCCTGCTGCTAGATCCAGCTTCTTTTTTATGACAGACTCTCAACCATAAAAACAGACATTACCAAAAGATGAAAAGATCTCCCATGCTCATGGAATAGAAAAATTAATATAGTAAAAATGTCCATTTTATCCAAATTGATATACAGATTCAATGTAATCCCAATCAAAATCCCCATCAGATTCTTCAACGACTTGGAAAAAAAAAATCCTTAAATTCATATGGAAAAACAAAAGACCCTGAATAGTTAAAGCAACCCCGAGTGAAAAATGCAATGCAGGGGCGGGGGGATTACTCTACTAGACTCCAAGCTATATTACAGGGCCATAGTAAGAAAGACAGCCTGGTACTGGCACAAAAACAGACCCATTGACCAATGGAACAAAATTGAAGATCCAAACTTGAGCTCATACAATTTCAGCCACCTCATATTTGATAAAGAGGCAAAAAAAATCCTCAGTGGAGGAAGGATAGCATCTTCAGCAAATGGTGTTGGCGAAACTGGATTACCATTTGCAGAACAAAATTAAACCCCTACCTCTCACCCTGTACAAAAATCAACTCCAAGTGGATCAAAGATCTCAACATGAAACCTGAAACCCTAAAGGTGATAGAAGAAAAAGTTGGCAATCCTACAAGACACAGACATAGAAAAAGACTTTCTAAATCAGACAGCAGCTGCACAGGAAATAAGGTCAACAGTCGACAAATGACACCTCATCAAACTCCAAAGCTTCTGTATAGCAAAAGAAGCAATCAAGGAAGTGAAGAAAAAACCCACAGAGTGGGAGGAAATCTTCACCAGTGATATATCTGACAGAGCATTAACATACAGAATATATAATCTACTCATAAAACAAAGAAGTAAGAAAACAAATGACCTACTCAAAAGATGGAGTAAAGAGCTGAACAGAGACTTTGCCAGTGAGGAATTAAAGATGGCTGAGAACATCTTAAAAAGTGTTCAACATCATTAATAATTAAGGGAATGCAAATTAAAACTACTCTCAGATATCATCTCACTCCAATACGGCTAGCTAAGATCAAGAAAACAAAAGACAACAGATGCTGGAGAGGTTGTGAGGAAAGAGGAACACTCATCCATTGCTGGTGGGAATGTAATCTTGTACAACCATTATGGAAAACAGTGTGGAGAACCCTTAAAAGACTCAAAATGAGCCTACCACCTAACCCAGTCATACCACTCCTGGGTATATACCCAAAAGACTCATCCTACCACAAAGATACATGCACATTCATGTTTATTGCAGCTCTCTTCACAATAGTGAAGAGCAGGAACCAACCCAAATGCCCCTCGACAGATGAGTGGATGACAAAAATGTGGTACATCTACACAATGGAGTACTATTCAGTGGTAAAGAAAGATGACATCATGAACTTTGTAGGTAAATGGATGGAACTGGAAGTCATTATGCTAAATGAAGTAACACTTAGAAAAACAAATGGTGAACATTCTCCCTTATTTGTGGATGCTAACACCAAATCCCCAGTTGAAAGGCAAGCTGAACAACATTGTTATGTTTCTGTTTATCTGAAAGCAACTATGTTGTTATAATGTAAATCTCTTAATGGGCTCTAGAATCGACCCACCACTTATTTTCAGACTCTGTAATTAGTCTATATGGGTGGAAGGTACATATTCATATTTTAGAGTAATATAAAATTAAAGGAGGTAAATGTGCATTCCTAAACATAAAAAAAGACTGAGAGAAAGATGCAGGATATGGCAGAACGCATGATCTGGGGTGGGGTGGGGGGAAAGGAAAGGGGAATATGTCCAAATTGAACTGAAAAATGATGTCTGAAATACACAAAACCTCAATAAAACCATTATATTAAAAGTTAATTAAAAAAAACAAAAAAATACATTGCCTTTCCATTAGCCAGATGTGGCTACTGAAAGTACTCCAGCCTGGGTGATACCTTATATCACATAATCTGGAGAGATAATTGTCCACACTTTTGACAGGCTCAGTCATTTCTCCTATGAACTATTGTCCAGGCTTTAAAGCCTTCCTAAATTTATGAGGACTTTTGGCTTTCTATGGAATTTTTTCCTTAGCAGCTTCAGCTTGCTCAACCTGAATCTTGCCACAGTTGCCCCTGAGTTGCCCATACAGACCCCTTTGTCCATTTTGCCCTTATTTTATTGCTTCTTGATGTCTTTTGTATTGTACAGACCTAATTTATGTGTTGGTCTACTTCATTAAAATTTTCCAGAGTTTCTCATATTTCAAAAAGATCAAGGCCCACCATGGGGCTCAGTAAAGCCTCTAAGCCCTCTTAATAGTCTCAGGGTCCCTGCTGAATCCATCTCTTTTCATACTCTCCATCAGGCCCAATGAACTGAACATCACACACTGTCTCTCTCATTCCTAATTCTCTCAGTCTTCCCATCTCTGATATTCATAGGTACATCAGCTGGCAACAACCAAGTGTCCCTTTTGGCTGCTATGAGCCAGTCCGTCAGGGGTTGGTTTCCCTCCTATTTCGTGTTATGCAGCTTTTGTCTCAAGGAAGGATGAGTAGTTACATTACTCAGCTCCACTCCCACAATACTCAGGGTAACCCCCTCGTATCCCACAGCCCCATGAGTCAGGCTGACAGGACCTTTCATTGCTTGTTTAAAAGTCCTTCCCACTTCAAGCAGTTGAGAGATAGAAACCTTTCTGACTATCATGGCCTCTTGCATTGGGCCATTTTTAAGGTCCCCATCTTCATACTGAACCATGGATTCCCTTTCTCTGTTTAGACCTGAGGAATATCTTTTATCATCTTTGTACTGCTCTCTTTTCCTCATTATCTGACCTTTCCTATGGATTCTAACTTTTTGGATCCCAAGAAGGGCTCAAGTTGTGGGTTTTCTCTTTTTTTTTTTTTTTTTTTTTTTCCTTTAGCTCCCTTGCCATAAGAACTGGAAAGGCAATACCTTTATCTCATTCTTTTTTTTCTGCTTTCCTTTCCAAATAAGAGGCTAATGCAGAGGCCAACAATTGCATGTCTTTTTCCCATTATAATTCTTCCCTTAAAGAAGCAAATTCTTCTGGGCAGGAGAAATGGCCTAGAGGTTAAGAGCACTGACTGCTCTTGCAGATGACCTGGGTTCGATCCCCAGCACCCACATGGCGGCTGAGAACCATCTTTAACTCCAGTTCCAGGGGAATCCGACACCCTCTTCTGACCTCCACAGCATCGCACGTCATGGGTGCACAAACCTACATGCAGACAGTACATTCATACACATAAAAAATAAATAAAATTTTAAAAAGGAAGCAAATTCTTCAAAGAAAAGCCCCCAATGCCCATGGGAAATGATAAGTTATATACATATATATATATATATATAAAATAAGTTACATATATATGTATATGATAATCAGAGAAAAGGAGCTCATGAATTCAAGAGGGGGTTGGGAGGGACATGGGGGAAGCTGGATGGGGAGATACAAGGGTTGAAGTAATAAAAATACAGTATACTGCTGTATAAAATTTTCAAAATTTTAAAATGGAAGTTATTTCTCAGACTTCTGAGCCTTTGTTGAATGTCTTACCACCTGTAAACTTATGCCACAGCCTGCTTATGATCCTGTTCATATTACTTTCAGAGATCATAATACATTCTTTAATCCATCAGCTGTTTGAGGGGCACCCCTGAATTCATGAAGTGGACCTTACTCACCAAGGAGGCATGCTTCCCCCCCCATCCCACCCCATATCCGGTATAGGAAGACTGTCATTCTGAGAGTCACACCAGAGAGATTTCATTCTCAGGCAGCTCAGACTTGGTCTCATAGCCTACCACCCATTACAAAGAGCACTTACAAAAACAACAACAACAACAACAACAAAAGAGCACTTACTTCTACAGTAAAGAGAAGCACCATCCCACACCACAAGTGGAATGGTAGCCACATTGGGCTTTCCTCACCGATCATCCACCTTCACATGGATCAGCTCCCATTACATGTCACAACATCCATTTCAGGGGGTATTAAACCACTCCTACCCAACTTATCTTTGATTCTGTCTGTCCCTGTTCATACGTCATCTTGTGTGACACTAATTCTGAGGAGACATAAGCCCCTCACTTCATTAATCTTAATGAGCTTCTCTCTAGCATAGAATATTTCAATTCCCTTCAATTCAGAGGAAATTGCTCCACTTCAAAGGATTGTAGCAATAGATTGTTGCACAGTAATTTGATAGAGTGACAATTGCATCCTCAAATCATTCCTAATTCTAGTACATCAGAATGAACACCCTGCACTAATGTTTGTAAATTTATTTTTTTATTTTATTTTATTTTATTTTATTTTATTTTATTTTATTTTATTTTATTTTATTTTTTTACTTTTCGAGACAGGGTCTCCCTTGTAGTCCCAGCTGTCCTGAAATTCACTCTGTAGACAGGCAGGCTTTGAACTCACAAAGATCCACCTGCCTCTGCCTCCCAAGTGCTAGGATTAAAGGTGTGCACCACCACACCTGGCTGTAAATCGATTTTTTAAAGCAGTGTTTTGATCATTGGGAGTGGAGTTTAAGTAACTATAAAAATAATTCATAGGGTAAGAAGAAAAAGTTTTATCACAAGATATTCACTGACCAAGTTAACAGTAACTGGAAAAAGGTCACTCCCATCATGAGACTCAATTGGATCAGTATGCTAAGTAGATCCTCCCTCCCATCTTTCCTTCCTTCCTTCCTTCCTTCCTTCCTTCCTTCCTTCCTTCCTTCCTTCCTTCCTTCCTTCCTTCCTTCCTCCCTTCCTTCTTTTCTTTCTATTTCTTTGGTCTCTTTTTGAGACAGGGTCTCCCTGTGGCCCCAGCTGGCCTGGAGCTCTCTATGAAGACCAGGCTGGCCTTGAACTCACAGAGAACCGCCTGCCTTTGAGTGCTGGAAGGCAAGTGCCACCGTGCTTAGCTGCTAAATAGATTCTTTAAAGTGAAATCTATTGAAAACAGAAGAAGAAGGAAAGCTATTGGAATGAGAGGCAGATTTGTGCTCTAGACAATGATCTGGATGTGGCCACAGAGAGAACTTCCTGGAATGGAAGTCATGGCCATTAGTTATTACAGGGGTGAAATTCACACCAATTTCCAGATTAATTCTAAAAGTATTGTCACAGTATTTCACCATTTTAATAGTTTGTTGTTTTTCAGTTAACAATTCTTTAAATTGTATAAAACTTATAAATTATAAAGATTTTTTGTCTAAAGACCAGCAATGGTTCCCTTCAGAAGATCCAATTAATTTTCCCTCCCCCATATAAACTCTCTTTTTCATTTATTTTAACGTTCATATTAACAATCCCAACTGCCTATGACTATATGGTCTTTTGAAGTTTTTCTTTTTTTTTTTAATTTTTTTTTTTATCTTTGTATGTGTATGAATGTACTGTCTGCATGCAGGTCTGTGCACCCGTGTCGTGCAATGCCGCGGAGGTCAGAAGAGGGTCTCTGATTCCCCTGGAACTGGAGTTCTCCTGGAATTGGAGTTACAGACGGTTCTTAGCCGCCATGTGGGTGCTGGGGATCGAACCCGGGTCCTCTGCAAGAGCGTCGGTGCTCTTAACCGCTAGGCTATCTCTCCAGTCCCTGAAGTTTTTCTTTAAATTGACTAAAACCTAGTGTTAATTCCTTCATTTTATATTTGAGAGGCGTGATTTTTCTTTATGTGTTCACATCCTTGCACAGAATCTGGATACTTTGATTTCATAGTCCACAGATGATTAAGATTCTTTGCTTAGCCAAACAAACATGAACCTTCCCCTAGACTCATGTGTACTTCCTTGCAATATCTGTTGTAGAAAAGAGCCCTGCTAAGTGAGTTTAGCAAGAATCTCTACCTTTGATCTGATCAGCTCTGATATTTCACTGGACTCCTGGTCTTCCACATGAGATACTTGGTCACCAGACTGACCAGAAAGAATCCTATTAAATCAATTTAGCCAGCATCCCCTTTAGTCTTTAGATATTTCCTCTCCACTCACTGTACCTCCCCTTGGCCATGAACTTTCACTTGTCCCTGCCGTATTCCTAGTGCAGCACAGTTTATTCTTGCAACCCCATTCCACTCTCTACACCTGCCATGATAGTCAATAGTCTTTCTGGGCATCCGGCATGCTTTACCTACAGCCATTGAATTCTTTTTCTTTAGCACACTTTTAATCAGAAACTATCATCACTATCTAACATCACTATGTTCATAGTTCATATTTACTGTGCACTGATCCACCTGCCAAACACTAAGTTTGCCTATGCAAGTTTTTGAAAAACCACAGAGTAGGATTCGAGTTCAGGCCTGTTTTTCTCTAGTCCTCTGGATCTTTGACCCCTTTTATTCCCTCAGGTTATTTCACAGACATACAAAGGACTCTGTACTTCAGAGGTTGCTGAACTCTTGACCTCCTCAGAGTCTCACAACCCTTAGATGTCATTACTCCCAGTTTAGTGCTGTGGAACTGACTTAAGGAGTGGACTCGGTCAACATGGTCGACACCACACAATCACTGCTGGAGCCAGTGCCTAACCTCCAACCTCCTTATTTTGCACTTTTATGTTGCTCTGATAGAGGAGGAGGCGATGCAAGTGGTTAATACAAGGTAAACTTCATTCTCTATAATCCTGGAGAACATTAGAACTGACCCATAGAACTCACCCGGTGGTGCTAAACCAGGAGCTGCAGGAACAGCGGTCTATACTCGAAGACTTGCAAATAATTTCTCAAATGTAAAAGCACCTTTCCACTTAGTTTCCTGTGCCTCCCCTAATGTTATGACATCATCATAATCATATCATTTCTACTCCCCCCCCCCAAATTTACCCTCTTCCTTCAGTAATCATGAAACTAACCCACTTAGGGGCTCTCAGTTTATTATTGTCTGTCCCTTCTTCCTAGAATTTAATTGCCCATAGTTACCATAGATACAGTTAATTCTTCAGTTCTCAATTTCCCTGAAATATGGTTCAAATGTGTTCGGTAGAGCTGCCTGAAACCCTACATGCTGTGATGAGAAGCTGCAGAATACTAGCTGTATTGTCTGTCTACCCTCAGAACTTGAACTTCAGCTCTGGGGGTGTGGGTGGAGTGCGGTGAGCATTGTTTGCTAAACCCCAGGCTCTCAGGACTGTTGGTTTATACTGCCTGACAGTGGCTCTCCCTGACTCTCCCATGGGTGTACCCCTGGGTGAGGATCTGTCCCTTTTATCCCCTTCTCATAAGAATATTCCCTTTTTAGAAGACGGAATGTTTATCCTCAGTACTTGTTTCTGAATGGTTGTTTAATTTGTGCACTAAGGACTCTAGGGACATGTTCCCTCCCCTCTCTGTGGACGCAACCCCTTCAGAGATGACACAGTTAGATAATGGAGCTGCCTCCTGAACCAGGTCCAGGAGAAGCACAAATTCAAAACAAGGGCAGCCTTCACGGTGAAACAGTACACCAGTGAGACCAAGAGTCAGTTTCGCTTGCTCTTAGCTACTCAGAAAATTCCTGTAAGGAAGCAAAATAACTGGAACGTGGCAGGGTCTTCCTTCCTTTAAGCTAGTCAGGCCCATGGTATTAGCTGAGTCTTTATTTTAAAAGTTTCAAACTGCTTCTGTGTCTACGGTCTCCAGGACCTCAAGATAAAACCCAGTGATGATTAAAAAAAAAAGAAAAAATCCATGTAGGAAGAATTTATGTTCTTATTTTTCTTTGTGTAACCAGAGATCATACTTCTGTTAGCCTCACTTAGCACATCACATCACGTAAAGGGGTCAGGAGCTGTGGGCGGGAATGTGTGGATAGCTGTCTGGAAGCAGGCAATAGGGACTGTCTTGATCCTGTCCTTTCTTGAATGATCCCTAGCTGGAGGAAGGCAAGGTAATGGAAATTATGATTTCTGGCCTGCTATACTTACTTAAGCACCCCTGGCTTGGAAACTCATCAGAGTCTTATAGAGAAAATAAATTTATTAAATCAATTATTACACAGATGAAAGAGCCCATCACTGGCTAATCACAGGAGTGACTGGTGCTTTCCAGGCCTCTCCTGTATTCTTTTCAGCTGATGGCCCTACAATTAGCAGTGACTAATGTCCTAAAAGGGTGCTCTCTGTGGGCACTGCTGGGTTCTCTCAGGAGGAATTAGGAATCAGATACTTGACAGAGTTTTCTTGGGGAAAATAAATTAAGAACTATAAGAAAACACCTGTTTTACTTGACAAACCATACTTAAAAAGCCCTTAAACAGCAACAACAGAATCACTGGTTTTTAATTTTTTTAAATATACTTTGCTCTATTTTGGAACACTATAAAACATATTAGAAATGGTTTTTATTCTGGAAATGCCTAAACACACTTTCCATTAAAATTCATAAGCTAGTCAGTAACATTTTTGGACAGAAGATCTTCTGAGGGGAAGAAACAGCAAAGTGAGGAATTAAACCCCACTGAGTGTTTCCCAACAAAGAAGGTTCTCAATTTGTTCATTGGCTGTCCACCACAACAGACTGAAGCAGGACCTATAAACTCATTTGGTGAAAAATCATGATTAGAACTGTTCACCAGGACAACTATCCCAAATCAGGACAAAAAATAAGCAAGGTGAGATTGTGTGCTTTGATTGAAAACTGTGAATCAACACCCAGAACTTTTCCCTGGTTAGCTTAGGACTGGGGGGGGGGGTATGAGACATGGCACACTGTATGGTGATTTTGCCACATCCTCTCCCTACTCCCCCTAAATATTCCCTACCATTCCATCAACCAGATGATCTCTCAGCAAAGGTCAAGTGTCTTCATGTCATTAAATCAATGAATGTTCTGTGTTATAAGTTCATGTACTTTAGCCTAAAGAACTACAGGCAAAGTGACAGATATTTTTATAAAAAGAAATAATAATCTGGAAGCTGGAAAGATGGCTCACTAGTTAAGAGCAGTGACTCCTGCAGAGGAGTTGGGTTCAGTTCTCAGCACCCACATGGTAGTTACCCATCATCCATTACTCCAGTTTCAGGGATCTGACGTCCTCTTCAGACTTCCACCCGCATTGCATGACCTAGGTGCACTTACATGCATGCAGGTACTACACTTATCCACATAGAATGAGAATAATAAATAAAATATAAAATATAAAAAATCAATAATCTGAAAATTGCATGCATTATCTGATTTAATACTCAAAATCATCCTACAAGATCATTATTTAATCACTGTTAACTTTCAGCTGAGGAAAGCAATTAACTCACCCAATATCTCGGGCTAACTGTCATGTGATTTTTGGAGCCTGAGTTCTTAGTTAACTGTGTTCATTTGAAATCCAGATGGCCAGTATACCAAGCATGTGAGTGGGTGACTAATGTTCAAGGGACTTCCTTGTAGGCTGATCGACATTCCCTGCTGAAGGCTCCAGAGCTGCCTACACACCCAGGTCAGCAGTCATCTCTCTGTTTTTTTATGTGTATTGAGTGTACTGTATGCATGTAGGTTTGTACACCCGTGTCCTGCAATGCCACGGAGGTCGGAAGAGGGTGTCGGATTTCCCTGGAACTGGAGTTAAAGACTGTTCTCAGCCACCATATGGGTGCTGGGAATCGAACCTGGGTCCTCTGCAAGAGCAGTTGGCGCTCTTAAGCGCTAGGCCATCTCTCCAGCCCCAGCAGTCATCTCTTATATAGGAATGCTTTGGAGTTTGGATGGTGATTCCAGCTTTGCCCTATTACAGGACTTAACCTTTGTCCAAGAAGTAGTGTGGAGAAGTGCATAGCTTTCATGAGAGAAAGGAAACAGACGGAATGTAGTAAGGTGTCCTCTGCAGCGCCACAACAGGGTCCCTTCTGAAGCCCATACTCCTCTTTCAGCAGCAAGACAGGGACCCGAGACATCACGTCAGGTTCAAAGAGGAATGATTAAGAACATTTGCCAATTCCTAAATACAGAAAGCACACAGAAGATCTTCACAGTGAAAACTGCTAACTAAAGGATAAATGAAAGGAAATGACACTGCTCAACTTCAGAATTACAGCAGCCCAATGCCCTTCAGGCTAACAATAAAGTGAAAAAATAAATACTCAGAGAAGAAAGGAGAATTTGTGGGTTGTACCTCTGATTTTTGAGGTTGAAAATAACATGACAAATCCTTTGAGATCACTAGTGGGAAATTTGGACTGCTTATAGTTCAGGCTCAGATGACATCAGGCATGCTGATGTCATTTCCCTCCCTTTTGAGGAGCAGGGAGCCAAGCCTAGGTGGTCCCTCATACCCAGGAGGAAACTTCCTCTTTGTACTGCTTGAAGCCTGCTGGAAAAATTCACCAAGTGACCCACACTCCGCAGCATCTGGGGCACCTGCTAACCCCCAGGGTCCCTCCAGCATAGGTGGTCCCTAAAGGGAACATAGAGGGCAATGGTTACACTGTACACAGAAACTTGCAGGTGTCCAAAGAGCCTATTTCACCATGATTCTCCTAGACTGATGGAGCCTCCAGCCTCAGCGGCATCAGGGGCCGCACATCCTGCCACCACTGAGGCAGGAGCTTCAGGGCCACCTCCCAGGCTCCAAGAGCCAAGGTCACAGTGTGGAGGACAGATGGCCTGAAGAGGACACCTCCTTACAGGTCCTTTAAAATGCAGTCTGGCTTATAAGATGTAGTGACCAGAGAGGATCAAGATGACCGCAGTTACCCCAAGCATCTTTCTTATTAGGAATGTAACTGGGGAGGAAACAAATGAGGAAAGCAGCCAGACAAGTTGCTAGTGCCAGAAGAACTTTGTTCTTATTTCCCGCATGCCTTTGCTGTTCATGGTAGAGCGGTCCTTCCTGTTCCTCAATTCTACTTTCCACAGTTTCAGTCACCCGTGGTCAACTTCCATCCAGAAATATTAAATGGAAAATTCCAAAACTTAACAAAATTCTCAATTTTTATATTAAATTCAATTTACTATTATGACTCCTTTATTGTGTGTACTTTATAGATTAGATAATATTATACCTTTGTTATAGTTACATATATTTACAGAAAAAGATAGCATTTCTAGGTCTGGGGACTGTGTCAGCTCCTAATGTGTCCCCTTGTGCTTAATGGTGATAGTTGTACAAAGCAAAAGGTCAGACAGGCATGCACTGCAGGTGGGAATATCGTCCTGCATCCTCAAGGTTGTCCATCTGCCACCCTGGACGGCCTGCCTCTTCTTTGCTCTGAGCTTTCCCTTCAACTTCAGAATGTGGTTTTTGTTCAGCAGTGCAGTGAGTTTTCCTAACAGCTTCCAGCCTCCTCTGAATGGCATCAATGTCTGAGAGAAAACCCAGAAGACTTTGCTGGATGCTTGTAATCCCTACTCCCTGATAGCTACTATAGGAAGGGGCCCTTGCAGCTCAGATTTATGTTGCTATGTGAATGGAGCCTGGGAAGTGAGGCAGCCAGCCTTTGGCTCTGAGGAATGAGTTGGACACATGGCTTTACACACATCCATTCTGGTGACCTGTTGCTCTCTTTCTCTGCACCTCCAGCTCCTGACCGAAGATGCTGTCTCACCACCTTTATGAAGCATGAAGTTTTTTCTGTTTTTTTTTCTTTCCTTGATCACTGCTTCCTCAAGGTTCATATGTTTCCATCCCTTTGAGCTGATTGCTTTCATTTGCCAGTGTATATTTTTTATCAAAAAATGTATAATTTATGAAGTATTCTATTTCAGATTCCAAAGAAGAAATGGCAGTGGGCTTCTTTGATTTCTATTTCTTACCCCTGCCACAGAAACCTGAGAGAAAATAGCTTAGGCAGTATAAGTCTGCGACAAAGTCACATTCCTTTGGTCAGAACTGTTTTCTGTGATAGCCACAGATCGTAGTGGAAGACAGGCCTTTCCTGTCAAAACAAAGCAGACCCAATGCTGGCTTGAGGAAGTATTTACGGATCTTACTTATGACATCTGCAAAACAGTGTCTTATACCACTATCTCTAAAATCCATTCCAGCTCCCAAATATTATCATCTGTTCAACATTCATAAATATTCTACTATGTAGAAGATATTGTGGAAACTAATGACAGAAAAATTAGCAGAAGCCAAATGAGTACAAAAATAAAGGTAAAACAAAGAATAAAAAGTCCCAATTGATAAATGGACAAAACCTAAAATCATCAAACTTCACTTCCCTGTTCTTTGGACCACAAGAACTAAACATAGATGTTTACTTGGACACAAAATTCACAGATAAGCTTCCTGGTACAGCCAAAGGAACACAAGGGCACCTAGAGGTTAAAACAGTCAAGGCAAGTCTTAAGGAACAGGGAGTATTTGATCCTGGCCTTTTAAAGAGTGGCTAGATTAAATCAAGAGGGGATGGAAGAGCTATCCAAAACAGTAATGGCAAAATATTTATTGAATTGATATTAGATATCAATTCGATATTGAGAAATTTACTGAATTGATCATCATAGGTCTAGTCACTCGGCTTATTAAGTAACAGTTCATAAGTGTTAATTTACAGGTGCCCAGACAGAAGAGAGGAATGAAAAGAGGAAAGAAGAAAGTTAAAGAATTTGGTAAAATGGTCAACCTGAAGTGTGAAGTCCAAGGTCAAAGTTTAGGAACAGTGACCATGAAAAACTCAATTGAAGAACAGTTATCAAACTGAGCAAAATATCACAAGCTACAAATTTACAGTAGATCCTGTTATTTGTGCCATTCTAATAAACCGTGGCTGTTCTTTCCTTCATTTTTATTTTAAAAATTAATACTCTAATCACAAAAATAATCAATAAATGCATTGTTCAAATAGTAATACTAGAATTCATATCATATCACATCTATCAATATTATTTACCATAGAAATCTTGCATCAAATTATACCTCTCATTTGAGATTTATTATATATTGATTATTAAAACCAAAGCAAATGCGTTCAGTTGAAGGAAGTCTGCTCGACATGGCACCTTGTAAGGTGTCCTATTCTGCAAAACCAAGGGGTTGGACCAGATGCCTTCAAAGACCCTGCTTCTCCTCCAGTTCTAACTTGATTCTGAGTTGCACATGCATGCAGCCAATGGGAATTCCTGACCAAGTACTCTTATTTCTCAACTTAGGACATGGATCAGATGGTTGTGATAGGAAATCCTTGGGAATTCTTAGTGACTCATTCCTGGATTAATTTCTCTCATTCACAAAGAATTCATCTACAAAGACGCAGAGACAAGAATGGGCTCAGGCTTCGAGTCTGCTGTGAAAGTCATCCTGGTTTTTACAGGTATGTGTCTGTCAGCTTCAAAAATGCAAACTCAACGGCTCTATTCTGAACTGAAAATCCTTCCTTCACAGTAACAGGGAGAGGGACGCTAGAAAGACCCACCAGCAGTCTAAGGACACTGAACTACTTTCTTTGCAGCAAAGGACTGTGGGACTTGTGGTAGTCTCCCCTGTGTCTGTGCTCAGCTGTCCATCTGGATGCAGGAGCTGAGGCCTCCTCTTCTGTCTCCTCTCCAGATTCATACTCCTCATCTACTGCGTAGAACATGGGCTTGGGTCGAATGGCAGGCCTCCAGCCCCAGCCAGTACGTTCTTCCCAGCCGGTGTTGCCTCGGTAACTGAGATTGAATGGTTTCTCTTCTCTATGGAGGTTCTTCATTGGGATCATTTCCTGTGTCAGTCGTCTTTCCTGAAGCGACCCTGCTCGGGAGTGCGAGTGCGCACTGAACAAGGGCTGGAATCCCAGATCACCGCCATCATCACCTAGGGAATCATGACAAGAAGAGAAAGAATAAGACTTGAAATCAGAGTTAGGACTTCACCCCCTGAAGGTAAGAACCCAGAAAGAAGCAAGACCCATCCCAAGGTTGGAGCTCTGGCACTCTTTTTGTCAGCATGATTTTCTCTTTCAAGGTCGTCACCACAGAGGGGTGGAAGGACAGAGCTATGTGTGCAGTGTTAGAAATAACCAGAAGTGCATGGAAACCTGTGCTCCAAACCTGTCTTCACAGCCAAAGTATTTTTATATGATCTGATTAATTGGCCAAGGACATACATTGTAAACAGAGAAAACCTTTGTGTTTTAAAAGGTCAATGCAGAATTAAAAGTTCCATATGAATGGCTCCTTTTATCTTATTTGTTTTAATTTTTGTTTTGTTGAGACAGGGTCTCATTATGTAGCCCAGAGTCACTTTGAGCTAGCCTTAGCCTTCCAAGTTTTGGGGTTAGAGGAATGAGCTACCATGCCTGATCTTGGATTGGTCTTGAATCAGTAGCTGTCTGAAAGCTTTAGGTTTCATTGTTTTGACCTTGAAAAAGTAATCTTGGAAAAATAGTTGCAAGGGACAAGGAGCCACAGAACACTGTGACAGATGCTCTGTTTCTGAGGACTAGGTAATGTCAAGACGGGGTGGGAGTGTACACCCGTGGGAGACCCACTTGACGCCTGCCTCTGTGCTAATCATTTTGCCTTTTTATGCCATCGAATCCTCTGAAGGAGCTATGTCTAGTCTCCAATCCCAAAGCACAAGTTAAAGAGAAAGTGTGAAGACAAAAGGACAAGTAGACTAAAGCTGTTAATGTTCTTGACTCCAACCATTGCTTCAGAACCATTGTGAACTCCTTATTAATGGACAGAGTCTAACCACAGTCCTCTTACCTCATTCTGGGTTAGTGTAGAGTGGGATTCAAATGCTAAACAACTCCCACCTTCTGGAATAAATCTCCTATGTAAAGTATAGTATTTACAGTTACTGGTTCTTTTATAATGCTTATTTCTATTTCTAACAATGCTCAGGTGAGCCTGCTCTGTGGTCCTCTCTGTATCAGAATCCTGCAGCGTTGGTGCGCATCTCATGAAGTAGCATGCATATCTCACGAAGTAGCTTCGGTACTTTCCTGTTTCCAATTCACTTCAATGATGAAATAGCAATGGGTTATTAGATTATGGAAAATATTTCAATATCAATTTGTTACATGTTCTATATATGCTGTTCTTTTATTTTGCTTGCTTCTGGTTGTATAATAACTCCTTGATTATATCAAATAATATTGGGTGCTACAGTGTCCTCAGGAATGGATATCTAGGTCAATGAAACAGAATTAGAGATCTAAAGCTCTCCTCAGGATGAAGGACTTTAGTAGAACAAAGATAGCATTTCATCTTGGAGAAGATGATATTGGGACAGGAACACCACCATAGAAAACAGTCTCAAGGGCATGTCTACCTTAATGCTTGCACAAGGAAAAAAAGCTCAAGATGGGTTGAAATGTAAATAAGCTATGATTTGTTCTATGCAATTGACTAATGTTTAGTTATTAAAAATGAGTACTAGATTCCTATCAACTGCCATGGAAAATCTATCTAGAAGATACTATTAAGCGAACCAGGAAATAGGAAAAAAAATCACAAAACCATAATTAAAATTTAACTATATAATGTGATGTTTTTTACATGATTGTTTTGTATCAGATATTTATTCTATAAGGGACAGGATAGTGTAGATCAAATTATGGAATGGTGCTAACTAAAGTGTTAGAATATTTATATCGTAGTCTTTTTTTTTAATCTTTTTTACAGGGTCTCCTTATAGCCCCAGCTGGCCTAGAGCTCACTATGTAAACCAGGCTGGCCTGGAAATCGGAAGAGATCTGCCTACCTCTGCCTCCCAAGTGATAGGATTAAAGGCATGTGCCACCATGTACAGTTTATATCAGAGTCTTTAAGGCACCAAACTTTATAAAGAAAATTCTCCAGGACCTCAAGGCACAGATTAACCCCAGCACACTCATAGTAGGGGACTTCAATACCCGACTAAGTCCTTTGGACAGATCAACCAGACAAAGAATAAACAGAGAGACATCTGAACTGAATGACACGATACACCAAATGGACCTCACAGACATCTACTGAATATTCCACCCAAACACCAGAGAATATACTTTCTACTTGGCACCCCACGGAACATTCTCCAAAATCAACCACATACTGGGACACAGAAAAAACCTTCACAAATACAAAAAGATTGAAATATTTTCATGCATTCTATCAGACCACAGTGCAATAAAGCTCAATATCAACACAAGAATAAGCCCTACTAACTACAAGAACACATGGAGACTAAACAACACTCTCCTGAATAATGAATGGGTCAAGGAAGAAATAAAGAAAGAAAGAAAAACATTCCTGGAACTGAATAACAGTGATAATACAACACAACAAAACCTATGGGATACTTTAAAAGCAGTCCTAAGAAGGAATTTTATAGCCCTGAGTCCCTACATCAGAAAAACAGAAAGAGCACAAGTGAACGATCTAACACTGCAGCTAAAAACACTTGAGAGACAACAACAAATGAACCCTAAACACAACAGACAGGAAGAAATAACAAAAATCAGAGCAGAAAACAATGAAATAGAAACAAAGAAAACAATAAAAAAAATCAGTGAACCCAAAAGTTAGTTCTTTGAGAGAATAAACAAGATAGACAGACCTCTAGACAAATTAACAAAAAGAAAGAGCAACTCCAAATCAATAGAATCCATGATGAAAGGGGAAATATCACAACAGACAATGAAAAGATCCAGACAATCATACAGGAATACTTCAAAAACCTATACTCTACTAAGTTTGAAAACCTAGGAGGAATGGATATCTGAAATCCTGGGAATCACCAAAGCTTAACCAAGAAGATTTTGATGGCTTAAACAGACCCATAATATATGAAGAAATTGAAGATGTAATAAGAAACCTTCCAACTAAAAAAAGCCCAGGCCCAGATAGTTTCATGGCAGAATTCCATAAAACATTTCAAAAAGACTTAGAACCATTATTACTCAAATTGTTCAGAAGGATTCAAGCAGACAGAAATCTCCCAAATTCCTTCTATGAAGCCAACATCATTCTAATACCAAAACCAGGCAAAGATACAACCAAAAAAGAGAACTCTAGACTCATCTCATTAATGAAGACAGATACAAACATTCCCAACAAAATACTTGCAACCCACATACAGACCCACATCAAAAAGATAATCCATCATGACTAAGTTGGATTTATGCCAGAGATGCAGGGATGGTTCAGTATATGTAAATCAATAAATATCAGAAAACATATAAATGGAATAAAAGACAAAAACCACATGATCATCTCAATTGATGCAGAAAAGCCTTTGACAAAATCCAGCATCCCTTCATGCTTAAAGTCCTAGAGGGAATTGGATTGGAGGGATCATTCCTCAATGTAATCAAAGCCATATACAGGAAACCCACAGCCAACATCATCCTAAATGGAGAAAAGGCAGAAGCATTCCCCTTAAAGGTAGGAACTCGGCAAGGCTGCCCCCTGTCACCATTCCTCTTCAATAGAGTGCTTGAAACACTTGCTAGGGCAATAAGGCAAGAAAAGGAAATTAAAGGAGTACTAATTGGAAAAGAGGAAGTCAAGCTATCCCTTTTTGGTGATGATATGATTGTTTACTTAAGGGATGCTAAAAACTCCATCAGAAAACTCCTAGAAAAGGTTAACAGATTCAGTAAAGTTGCAGGATACAAAATTAACCTAGAAAAATCAGTAATCTTTAAGAATGTGTTTAACATGACTGGAGAGGTCATAGACCTTAGAGAAGAACCTACTTTTGTCCCTTCCCTAGACTAAAGTAATTTCTTTCTGTAGTCTCAATATGTACCTTTATGTTTACAGATAAATGTGCCATTCACCACTCTTTAAAGCTTTATTTGCAACAGATGCAGATTATTACAAAGTTCCACAACTGGTCAAATGCTGAGAATAAATGACTGTGAAATGCCAAGCCCTAAGTGATATGACTGCAGTCCTCCCTCTGCATATAAGGCTAGGGGAACATTTCAGGAAGAGGGTCAGAAAGAGTGTAAGAGCCAGAAGGACAAGACATTTGCTGCTGGTTAAGGCAGTCTAGACATGACAGGGAAGCTCCACCATGGCATCTCCACAGTGTGGTCGTCTAACAAGATCTGCATAATGACAGAACTAGTTGACAGGCCAAGGTGGATGGGGGAATGTCATGGGGTCCCACCTCAAGATAAAGAGCTAAAATCAATGGATGAAGGGGGGGTGGAGAATCAGTTTTCTCCAGGGACTAGCTCCCTGAGAGGTTATCTAATCCCAGCTGGGCATGTGAGCATCACTGAATGTATATGTAAATATATATATATATATATATATATATATATATATATGTATGTATATGTAACAATAATAATCAAATAAGAGAACACAAAATTGAGAGGGAGTGGGGTGCAGTCACAGGGGAGTTGGACTGGGAACATGGAAATAATACAAACACAATACTTGTGTATGAAATAAAATTCTCAAAAATAAAGTTTTGTTTAAAAAGTGTGCTTATATTCCCTAATTGAGATTTTACTCCAGTGATTGATTTTCATTTTACATGAACCATGGTTTAAGCCAAACAAAAATCTTACTTCAAAGAATAATTATATGAATTTTAAAACATTTAATTCTAAGATCCTACATATGTTTAGTTGATGTGAAGTCCCATGTGATTTTTTTTAAGCTTTAACTAATTAAGAAAATCAAATTGGTAACACAGAATATGATTTATATATTATATGTGATTTTTGCTAATAAAAATCTTTTTAGATACACATTTTGAAAGGTAAATTGGCTTTATTAGGAAAATAAGCAGTTTCAGTAATTCTAAGAATCTCACTATGTGTTAGATTGGAAAATTTTTAATAAATAAATTTGGTAAAATAACTTCCATTAAAATTAATCCCAAATTTAAACTGTGAGGGAATCTTACAAGTTCACAGAAATGTACTATTTAGGTGTCTTTAAGGCATAGTTCAAGAGATTATTATGACTCTGTGAGATTATGTGAACTATAAATGATTTTTACATTTTACATGGATGAAAAAAATTAAAAGAAGATAGTTCATGACAAAATTATATAAAAGCCACATATCTGTGTCCATAGATACAATTCTATAATCCATCCTTAAAGGATGCTGTTGTTTTCTTCTTTTTCTTGTCATTCAAGTATCTACACAATTGTCTTGATTTTGCCTCTTCTCCCCCAAACCTCCAATGCCTACCATGTGACACTGCCCCAGAGGAAACAGAGCAGCTAAGTGTTGGTTACCTGGGAACTCAGCAGCATTTGCCTCTCTCTTTGCTGGCTGAGGATGGCTGTAGGGGAAGGAGAGGTAGCGAATGTTCTTGGTGCCAGCCTGTGGGTATCAAGTGGAAACGCAAAGCAGAATGAGCTGCTGCAGTTTCAGCTGGCACACTGCCAATACGTGAAGCATGCAGCTCTGTGCTGTAGCTGCTCTGTGCTGCGCAGCTCTGTGCTGCGGCAGCTCGATGGGATTACTGTAGGCTTGGATGGTTTAAGGAAAGCAAAACACTTCAGACTTCAGTATGCATGTCCCTTCTCTTTCATGGGAAACCAGGACCATTGTGACTCTTTCAAAGCACCCCTCTCTCCCGTCCCATTCAGGATCAATGTTAGGGTTTGTTCTAGATCTGACCTCCATGTAAGAGACCCTGTAAGATTAGCATGATACAGCCTCATCCAGGAAAATTAGGTGCTTAATAATGAAGAGGAGGCTTAAGAGCCTGGACAAAATCGAATCCATCCAGACAACATTCAGATAGGCCCAGAGGCTTTGGTCTAAAGAGCAGCCCTGTAACATTCAGTACCTGGCTACCATGGATTCTCAGCCGAAGGCCCACACTCACTGACCTATGTTGGAGGGCAGCTCACTGCCGGAGCCCCGAGGGCCTCTAACCAGAGGGGAAAGATGCTTTGGTATCATGCCCTCTCTGGGGCTTGCATCTCAGGTGAGGTTTGTTTAAGTATTAATAGTGGTTTAGCTTCTTTTGATGAGGCCCTGCTCAGGGACAGGCCCAGTTATCTAGTGACAGTCCCCACACACCCGATGTCCCCAGGGCAGACTGTGGCCCTTCCGCATGCTCTCCCTCCAGGTGTTCTGGCGACGGATCAGAATCTCTTTGGCCTGCTTCTCACTTGTTTGAGGTTTGAGGTTGTATTTGTTGTAGGACAGGGTCTACAGACAGAAGAGAAAGATAGGTAAGTAGGAACTTCCATTGTCACCTCCAGCCTAGCAGCATCTATCGGAGACTGCTAGAGCAGGCCGCACTGAGGTCCAGCATTATTTCTAACAAGCAAGCTTCCCCGGAGGAAAGTCTGCCAGCAGAACCCCCCCCCCGCCCGCCCCGTGCCTTCCATAATCACTGAAGCAGCCCTACCACCCTAAAGCACCCACACACTGGCTGCCCTGCATACACACTTTCCTAGGCCATGTTTTATATAGTAGACCAGTAGTTTCTAGGCATTTGGATCTAGTAGCTAAGAAAAAATATCAACACTTGGAATTCCTACAGGGTTTCTGATTTTCAGGTTTTTTTTCAATTAACAAACCTCCCTACACACACGCGCACACACACACACACACACACACAAACACACATTCACCCATTTCTACCACTATTATCATCAATTCAGAAAGGAAGAGGCTTTCAAATTAAAAGACTAGTAGAATAAAGGACAAACGAAGGTAACTGGAGCAACTGAGCTCTTCAGCTCCATTCCTTTCTTGCCTTACCCCAAACCAATGAAAACGTATGGCTCACAGGCCCACATCTATCCTTAAGCAGGTGCATGCAGGATACTTAACTAGAAATTCTTATTCCTTCTGTTGCTCATTCAAGGTTCATCAGTGAATGTCAGATTGCCTGGAGCCAGGAGGTGACACACAGAATGCACTGAGAACCCACAAAGTTTTCTGTTGGACTGTCTGTGTTGTCCACACATCATAGATGCTTTAAAAAGAAGAATCACTTGGGGCTACAGGGAGACCCTGTCTCGAAAAGACCAAAAAAATAAAAAAGAAGAATTGCTTCAATGACAAAAAACTGAACATTCTGTCACGTGCAGTAGCAAGCACAGGACTGAAAATTAATAAATGCAAATTTTGGTCTTCCAAAGGCTTACAGTCTTCTGAGAGAGTCGAGCAAATGAGGACTTTAGTTATGAATTCAGGTGAGATGAGGTACTGCGATCATCTGGGGGTTATAAAGTGGGGCACTTACTCAGGCTTGGATGGGACAGCCTTACTGCACTGAGATGAGTGTGGAGAGGTAAGTGGGTATTATATCCGGAGATTGCTGATAGAAGGAACACAAGAGCTAAGACACAAACTGTTAACCAACTAGAAGAGAAAGTTAGAGGGGCCTTGGAAGAGGTCCAGCAACCAGTTTGTTATTGTGCATACAACAGAGCTTCCAAAGAAAGTGGGGGAGGTGAGGACAAGCTGCAGATAACCTGCCCGAATGAAGAACCATCGAGGTGTTCCTCAGGTGGGGACCACACTCTCCCTGATAGCACAAGATGATCCCCAGGGCTGAGATAAGAAAATACTAATACGCTCCATTTCTACCCATATTAGTAAAACAATGCAACAGATATTAGGATTTACTACTATATCTCTATATCTATCTATCTATCTATCTATCTCTCTATCTATCTATCTATCTATCTATCTATCTATCTACCATCTATTGATCTGTCATCCAATCTATCTTTTTATACATGTTTATAATAGACCCTCATCTACCCCAGAGGCCAGAGGACCAGGTTTCCTGTCTGACCAAAGAGGGCGTTCCCAACAGGGAGTGCTGACAGCCATGACCTTGTGAGCTTCACTGAGTTTCAGTTTATTGTTTTACTGAATACTCATCCAGTTTGCAGGTTTGTGGTTTTTATTATCCATTAACGAAACCAATCATAGAATACAGAATTGCCTAAAAGCATTTCCACAGGTGGAAAAGGAGAAGTCTTGCCAGATTCCTTCTCCAGAACCTTTGACAAACTGGTTGCTCTGACAACAGTCTGACCAAAAAATTGAATTGCAAAAACATGATGAAGTACGTTTTCTGTCCTTCTTCTTTAAGGAAAAATCTTAACCCAACTAAGTTTTATGTATTGAAATATTAATGACAATATCACACCATCTCAAAATTCTTAATGATTTTAATTCTTAATAATTAAAATATGGAAATAAACTTAATATTTTTCCATCATTATTAAAGTCAAACGGACCAGAATTCAATCTGTGTGTACATATGAGTGTGTATATACATCTGCATGTGTGTATGTATGTGTCATATACATATAACATCTCCTACCCCAGGCTTGGGAGAAGGCTGTACTTTAAGTAATGTTTGGGCATTCAGTCCTCTTCACAATCCACCCTCCTTGTCCATTTGTCCTTTCTGCAAGGGACACAGGAGTTCTGTGCATACAGTGTACTATTCTAATTTCTTCCCACTTTTCCTTCTTTTACTATCCTCTTTAAAAAGTCTCAGTGACTGGTTAAAGCCTATTTTCCCCTCACTAAATCTTGGGTTCTGTGTGAGAAAGAATGTTATGCTATTCTTTGCAATACTGACAGTGTATTGCACTCTCCTGATATGTATTAACTAATTGCTGTAAGGAACAGACATTGAATAAATTTTATTTTTCTTACTTTAAAAGTATGTAGAGTCATTTTTAATATTTTTATTTCATTTTATGTGTATGAGTGTATTGCCTGTATGTATGTAAGTACACCCATGTCATGTAATACCCATGGGGATAAAAAGAGGGCATCAGATTCCCTGGAACTGGAGCTATGGATGGTTGTTAGCTGCCATGTAGGTGCTGGGAATCCAACCCAGGTCCTCTGCAAGAGCAGCCAGTGGTCTTAACCGCTGAGTCATCTCTCCAGCCTCCAAAAGTATGTAGACATTTTTGAGTACTTTGATCATTTATACCATTCCAGGGAATGCTCATCCTTTGACCTCTGCTAATGGCCTGAGCTGAAGGAGTTTTATTTACTGATAAGTTTGGGGAGTGCTTCTCTGTTTCTGTCCCACGGTGTTCCAGAGAGATTCTTCCCTGGTTGTGATTCTGGAAATGTCTTAGACCTTCAACCTCCCCACCCTCCAGTCCCATCCTAGGCATCTTGAAGGATTTCAAAAAGGAGCATCCAGAGACCCAGCGGGGCCATTTCAGTTTCATATCAACTATGTTTTAGGATTGCCCAGTCAGATCCTACATATGTGGCTCTGCCCAGAAGTGATTGCTAACTCCCAACACAGACTCTTCTAAGACATGCAAGAGATAAATGCCTCCATTCCTCAGCCCAACACCTATTCCCCCAACACCTATTCCCACACGACTTCTACACCACCTTTGCATCAATTCTTCAAGCTGTAGACTGTCTGCTATAAAGCAGTGGATGTTCCTTTGTTTCAGGGAGCATTTTCAGATGAGATTTTCCTTTGATAGATCAAGAGAAGACCTAATAATACAATGATCTCCAATAATGCAAGATAGAATTAGAAGAAAGTTCGGGCAGAAGATTGAGGCGCTTTACTCTTAAAGTGGCAGAAGCAGAGGCAATAAGGGCACCTCGAAGCCTATATGGCACTCATTCCACTAATCCTGTTCTCCTAATTTGACTCCTCCTCCTCCTCCTCGAGATGTTTAGCAAAGCTTTAATGAAGAGAGGCCTACATGCTCAAATTTGGGGGCAATAAGGAAGGGGGTGATTCATAGCCTAAAAGGAAGGCCTCTGAAGGCCAGATGAAAGAAAGTGCCTATCTGGGAGTCTGCATCAAGGGAATGAAAGAGCATGGGGGCAATGGACCATTTCAGACTGGATTGGACTTTCAGGACCTCCACACCCATTTCTGGATCATTAAAGTGGGGAAAATATTAAGTACCAGGTACCATGGAGGCCCTGGCTCTCACTAAGCAGGCCACATTCTTCACACCAGGAAGTTCTTATCTACTCAGTGGAGGCAAGATGTGATATTCTTACTGAAACAGTTTCACTTGGAATGATTTGAAAGATGTGGAATTTACCCTGAGAACACTATCATCGAAGCTGACCTATATTCCTTCACCCTTTCCCTGGCACAGGCTCTTAATCACAACCTTCCTGAAACAGAATGCCAAATGAACACTGACTTCCACTGGTCCTGGAAAGCACCCTGGGTAGGTGCTCAATATGGATGAGAGTTCTGAACTCGGATTTATTTTTTGACCTTGAGTAAGTCTTATAACCAAGATTCCTAACCCAGGCATCATCTTCTTCTTGAAAATGAGCAACTTTGATTAGATGGCTTCTAAATTCCATTAAGACCATTGATCTGTAATATAACCCAAACAGAAACTCTCACGATGAACACACTTATAATCACAGCCAAGATGAAGGGGAGATAAATGAGGCATCATATTTGAAAAAAAAAAACTCTTCCAGGGTTGACATTCATTTAATTGTCATTAACTCAAAGTCTGTGCAGGGCGCCTTGCTAAGGACTAGTATAGATCCTATACCCATTTCCAGGAAAAAATATAAGATGCTAATATTTTTGTTTTCAGTTTGACTTGCTGCATTATAGTTTCTTAATTCTAACCTGAGTGAGTTCCGTTTTCTAACTTCTATTATAGTCAAATTGAACAACTGGATGGTCAGAAGTATCCTTGGGCCATCTCTTCTTATGCTACAGTAGTATGACTGTGTCTGTCTCATATTTGAGGTCAGGAAGACTTTAATGGGTTCTGAAAAGTTCCTGGCTACAGGGCTGGGGCAGCCTGATCCCTAGAGCCAACAACAGGACTTGCAGTTGTTCTTATGACTCAACTGCCAACTTTGCAGCAGAAAACTAAGAATTAGCTTTCTGTTCTCCAAACCCAGCAGAGAAAGGCTGCTTCAGAGAGAAGACTGTAAACAGGAACAGGTTCCTAAAGTGCTGGTTCTGGGATTGGCAACTGGGGCAGGGCAGGAGGCTCACACATACTCTTTGTCGAACTTGGTACATGTTGCGTGTCAGGATGTTCCTCATGGACTCCACATCCTCAGGAGAAAGGCGTTTGATTCCTTGTATTCTCTCAGCCCTGGAAACACCATTAGGGGACAGCCATTATTCTTCCATTTGGCAACAGGTGCCATAAATATACCAATGGGGTTTGCTCCTTGTCTTGGTGGGATTCCTAAGTTCTAGAATTCTATCTTACATAATCATTCCTGACATTAAATTGATTTCAGTCAGAACATATATCTTGACTGAAATTTCAAGAACTGTTCCCTTATAGTTTTGATATGTAATTATTTAACTCATTTAAGTAATTTTTACTCTAAATTATATAATACAATAATAAAAATCCATTATTAGGAAATGATTTCACTGTTAAATTTAACAGAAATAAAACTATTCAGTCAAAAAAGTTGATTCTTCAAGCCAGATGTGGTGGCCCTCTAATCCCAGCACTTGGGAGACAAAGGCAGGCACATCTCTGGGGGTTCAAAGTCTACCTACCAAGTTCCAGTACAGCTGGGGCTACAGGGAGACCCCGCCTCAAAAAGACAAAACAAAGTTGATTCTTCATTAGTTTTGTGCTTAGTGGCACTGTGGATAGATGACAATTTATATACCAATACCATCCCTCACTTTGAGCATTGCTGACGTATAATGTATAGGAGTTTAGAGAGTGAATGAGCAAAGTGGAACTAGAATTGTTCTTTAGGAACTTGTAATGGTTGGTTCTTGCCAACTTTACACGATTTAGCATCACCTAGGACAAGGGTCTGGATGGGGGTGCTTACATCAAGTTGGCCATATGAGTACATTTGGGGAGGGTTAGCTTGATGGCCTTAACTGAAGTAAGACCCAGCCTGGCTGTGGGCAGCACCATTCCTGATTTTGGGTCCTAGACTGCATAAGAGTAGAGAGGACATCAGCTGAGCATTAAGGTATGCATGCATCCATTCTCTCTCTGCTCTTGGCTGTGGATGCAACCAGCTTCTTCAGGCTCCTGCCTCTCTGACTCCCCCCATGATGAGCTGTACCCTGGAATGGTAAGCTGAAATAATCCCTTTCCTCTCATGTTGCTTTTTGTTAGGATCTTTTTTTATCACAGCAACAGGACTGAAACTCGGACAGGGTCTTATTTTTTGTTAAGAAATGTTATAAGGAGCAGGAACCAAATTTTGCAAAAAGAATTAAACTATTTGTACCATGAAGGTCAAGCCAGCCAAAGCACAGGGCTCCAGGTTAACAGTCAATGCCCAACTGTGCTCTAGGATTTCAAAGCTGGGACATTGCTATGAAAAGAATTTTCATATGACGAATGTATTTGATTACAATCTAGTGGCAGTAATTTTTAAAACTTCTTTCTGCACTGGAACTATATATTCACTGTGAAGCATAAGAAAAAAAGGGATATAACTAAAGAAAAATCCACCTTTCTGTCAATACAACCACCTTTCTGTCAATACAACCACATTTCTTAACATCCTGCTAAGCCTGTATGGGTTTTGCTTGCTCATGTTGGCTGGTTTCCACTGGCTGCAGCTATTTTTAATGCATAAAGGCATCAATTGCCTTACTATCTCTGTCCCTTTTAAATACTTTTCCTCCAAACATCAAAAGAAATATAGTCTTTAAATTGTAAAGATGGTTTGAACATTATGTACAACTGGTAAATATATTTTAAAGGGCTTATACACAGGCTATCACAATACGCCAGAATTTTATTTAGCAATGCTATCTGTAGAATGACAAATGTCCTTTCTACAAAATTACTGAAATCAGAACTTCACTATCTTAGACCTATAAATGCCTTCTGTACTGATATTTGGTCACCCCCTTGGTGATCCAAACATTATTATCAAAACATTTAAACTTAACCATGTAAATGCCTTTCAAGTAAAATTTATTCTAACTTAGGTATGTTCACTCCCACAGACTGAACACATTTCTTCATTATGGGGCATGGACAGTGTATTACTAAACAGAAACACCAGCTACTCAAACAGTTCTATTTTCTGTATTCATATAAAACAAATAGAAAAAAAAAAAACCACTGATAAAGGAAATGGCAGAGTGAGACTTGACGTAGCTGTAGATCTAACTTGGCATTCTCTCCAGTTCATAATTAACTGCATTGAGAAGGACTAGACTTTAATTAAAGTCCACTTGGGCTGCCAGCTACAATGAGCAGCACAGATTTCTCAAAGGCTGAGCCTCTCCCTGGCCCAGGGCAAGAAGTGCCAGCTACAGTTATACAAAGGCACTTGAACAAAAAAAAACTGTAGTTTTCTTCATGTCACTTCTTGAACACCATCTTCCCTTGAATGGTCAAATCACAGGTGCAGTAAGACAGAATCCTTAGGAAAAAAAATATTCCTGATGTGTCTAGGACCAAAAATTCATCTGGTAAACTGTGCAACTCTTGTCCAGGGAATATTCATTTAGTATCCTTAAAGGAAATATCCATCACTAAAATAAAGCTGGGAAAATCTGAATTCAAATCCATCTGAGAACAAGATCCACAATTTCCATTATTTATTTATTCACTTATTTATTTCCTTCTTTCCTTTCATGGGCTACTATAACAATATAAAAAGAGGCTTTAATTCAATTATGAGACTTAATAGATGTTATATTCTTTCCATAGTAAAAATATCTAAAGATCATCTAGTATGCCTTAATTCTTCTGGAGTACAACTTTCAGTAGCTTAGTCCTGGCGTCCATGGTCTGAGCATGTCCACTGTGCATGCAGTGTTCCTCACCAGCTACTCTGTCTGCATGGCTGGTGTGCCCCTTTCTACAGAGGCCACTGGGATGCCATCTCTATGGTGAGTAAAGCGTGGCTGAGAAGAGAGAGCCCAGCATTCCATTACAGAAGTGAAACTACATCCCAGAGTTTTATGAACTCGGGGGGGGGGGGGG